>LKNJ01001091.1:18973-114066 GCA_002120245.1 Maccullochella peelii | reverse complement strand
ATATATATATATATGTATAATTGTTGCCATGAACTGAATGTAAACACAGAGTGGTAAATTCCAGGTATTTTTGCAGAAAACAGGCTCTTGGTTTGTGTAGGTAAAACATCTGTAGTCACCGTCCTGAGGCATGTAACTCCCTGTGGAATATAGTCTGTTTTACAGTCATACATCACATACTGTAAATCACTTTCACATTGAGATTTAAAGTTGCTCTCCAATTTGCTCATATATCCTGTTGTACAATCTATGTAGCCAAATTAGTCTGCATGTCAAAGAGGTCCCGTGCCACACATCACTTTGAAGGCTAGTGCCAAAGGCAGCGAATCACAGCGGTAGTGTCAGTGAAGAAGGATTGTCGGGGAGCAATGCCTCTTTTTCTCTTTCATTTAAAAGCATTAGCCCTCCTCAAAGCCCCAAGTGTTTTTGTTTTTTTAATCTAAGCCAGTTGTGATGATGTATATTGTTTTCATGACCTAGAAGTCTGCTGCCTCAGGACATATCTGTGTTATGAGCACAATTGATTTAGCTCATTATGGTTTTACTATATGAGGTTAACATTTTTCAGTTACATCAATTCAAACAGCTTCACCTTTGGACACAGCGCTTTCTTTCTGTTTTTAGTCAAGAAGAAGGTAGCTCAAGATGACAGAATTGTTTTCCTAAAACAATATACCATACAATATGTACTGTATGTTATGGTATGTAAGGTATGCCATGGCAACATACCATATGGTGCACATCATTATTTCATGCCTTTTACAAGCCTGTCAGATCCCATCAAATCAAACAGCTGTCAATCTTATATGCTTGCGCCCTCTACTGGCCACATGTTAAACAGCTCCAAACCTACATTATTTATGTTGCAGGGTGACATGGGAGGCGAGAGGGTTCTGCAGAAGAAATGGACGACCTTCCTGAAGGCTCAACTCTTGTGTTCTCTGCCTGATGATGGCTTCCCCTTCAACATAATCCAAGACATGTTTGTGGTGACGCCCAGCCCTGAGGACTGGAAGAACACTGTGTTTTATGGAGTCTTCACGTCTCAGTGGTGAGGACCAACTTTCACTGCTTTGATTAACACGTCACCAAAATAATGTAGTAATACATAGTGATCAGATATGTTGTGCTTATCTGGCACACATGAGGAATAAAACTGTCTCTTTGTCTGAGGTATGCTATAAAAATGTAGCTACCTTTGATGACACCAAGGTCCTCGAATATTTGCAGGAATTTTGGTGGGTTTAATGAATGAAGATTGAACTCCATGAAGAGGAGTTTACAGTGTACAATTACACACAGTGTAAAGTGTGTGTAATTGGGTGGTTTTTTTAGGGTCTTTTTTAGACTGAATATCTATAAAATTTACTGTTATGCAGAAAGAGAGTTAGTATTCTCCACTACAATTACATGTAGGGATGATGTAGGGAGATACAATTTACAGAAAATATATATTCAAACCGTTAAATTAAATAATATAATGTGACATTTGGTGTGTTTTTTTTTTTCAATACTCTGAGGTGGGTGGCGTTCTTCTGGGGAAACTTGGACTAATTTAAATTTTATAAAATTGATTTTGACAGGGACCATGTACAAAAAACATTAATCTTAGAGAGGAGATGCTTTATACCAGATATAGCTACTAGTTACTTTCCATCTGCATTCCCTGGGCAGTTAAACATAGTATACCACAGTATTTCTAAAATCATTTAGGCTCTAGTGTAAAAGTCTGAGTGTAAAACATCCCCCCTTATGAGGTCACAAATAGCTTTCTTAAAAGTTATACAAGATCAGAAGGAAATAAATGATCAATCAGTATTGTTGAAATGCTTGTTTATGTCTTATAAGGTATAAAGGAGCTTCGGGAAGCTCTGCAGTGTGTTCCTTCACTATGGAGCAGGTGGAAAAGGCATTCAATGGGAGATACCGCGAGGTCAACCGAGAGACCCAACAGTGGTACACATACAACCATCCTGTCCCAGAGCCTCGGCCTGGAGTGGTGAGTACCTGCCCGTCTGCTGCCCTCTGCTGGAGAACCTGTAGACACACACGTCAGTACTCAGCAGCATGTGATGTCAGCTGCATTAACACATTTCATCTCCCCAGTCACATCCTCGATTTTAACTGCCGATATCTGTCGAGCTGGTGTCACTCCCCGTCTCTCTTCCTAAACATGATTCTTATCAAATTTCTGTCGCTTTCATTTCCTGGCAGGCAGTCACAGTAGCACAGTTGAATCACTGAAAAATCTGCGCAAAAGAACACTGAGGTGCTGTACAGCTGCAGTTGGTGTAATTACCCAATGTGAGTGATTGTATGAAAATGGGTCGATGTGTCTCCTCCACAGTGTATCACAAACGCTGCCAGGGAGCAGGGCATCTCATCCTCGCTGCACATGCCGGACAAGGTGCTGAATTTTGTCAAAGACCACTTCCTGATGGACAGGGTGATCCGCAGCCAGCCTCTCCTGCTAAAACGTAATGTTCGCTACACGCAGATCGCTGTCCATCGAGTCCAGGCAGCAAAAAAGGCGTATAATGTGCTCTTCATTGGCACAGGTAAAGAACTCCACACCCACAATCACACACAAACACACTCATCAACCCCCCTTTGTAGCATCCTGTGTTTCTCAACATTCTCAAAGAGTTTAATCTAATTTCAAATGATATTGTGTCTTCTAGATGATGGGAGACTTCATAAAGCCATTAATGTCAACAACAAGATGCACATCATTGAGGAGATGGTGCTCTTCCATGATTCCCAACCAGTGCAACACATTGAGCTGGACACTGAAAAGGTATGGTGGAGTGCTGAGTGAGAAAACTAGCCCAGCTTGTTTTACAGAGCTTTCTCATGGTGTGAACTATTAACAAGCTCCGTAAATGCATTTATTGGCACTTTAGAGATTCCATGATCCATGAAGAGTCACAGCCAAAAGAAGACCCCATGTTCAATGAGCTAATTACATGCAACTTTCGCTCAGGGGATCTGCAAACAGCTGGGGTTTTAGCAGCTGGAATTGTGGCACTTCCTGAATCCTAGCTTGTCTTTGATGCTCTGCTTAGATTTGTACATTCGGGCAAAGAAATACCTATTAAACAAGTGTGCTGTATTTAGTTCAGGGTCAGACGAGGAAGATTCTGGATGAAATTGGTAACCCAGTATTTGTATTTGGGGCACTTCCTGTCCCCTGCTTTATTGTCTCTCCTCCACAGGGTCAGCTTTATGTTTCCTCTTTCTCTGAACTGGTGGAGATCCCAGTAGCTAACTGCACTAATTATCAGAGCTGCGGGGAGTGCATCCTCTCCAGGGATCCTTACTGTGCCTGGAACGGGAGGCAGTGTGTGGATGTCAGGCAGACTCCAACAAAAAAGTATGCATCCCTCTGCACAATAATCTACAAACAGTTTGCAGCTAAAGCTTTTAGACAAACATTTATATAACATGTAAATACAAGCATTTGAAAATCCCGATTTCTGATTAAATATATGTGTTTCAGTGCCTGGCAGCAGGATGTAGATAAAGCAGACACATCAGTTATTTGCAACAAGACAGTGCCAAGCCCACGGTTTGCTAAACCTCCACCTACACGTAAGTGAACTCCTCTTCACTAGACTGTCATAGATTTACAGAGCAGCACTCTGTGCTGGATTTTTCCATGCTTTGCCTTTCAATGTGTTCATTGTGTCAGACCATTATTATTCTGAATTCTGTACTAGATAAGGCGGTAAAAGCTTATTTCATGCAATATCTGACTTGATCCATGACTCTTCTTTGCTCTCCACAGGAATGTCTTCATGCCAGGTGATCATTATTCCAGCCAACATGTTCAAGGTACTGCCTTGCAAGCTGCGCTCTAATTTGGCTGAAAGGAGGTGGAAGTTCAGTGAGAGCGCAGGTCACTTCCATTACCCCAGCCCAGAAGGGGGGCTAGTAGTGGTAGCTCAAGCTGACAGGCAGGAAACCTACGAGTGCTGGTCAGTGGAGGAAGGCTTCAGGCAGCTACTGGCAAACTACTGTGTGAGGGGCGAGGCCAAGCAGGAGAGCACCACCCTCACAGGCCGTTCACGTACGCCACAGATCTCCCAGGAGGAGTTCATCATCCTGCCAGGAGAGGCCCGCTCACCGCAGATCAACACTAAGACCTACTGGAACGAGCTGATAGTGGTGTGTGCCCTCCTGGCGTTTTCCCTGGTGGTCTTCTCTCTATTTGTGGTCTACAGGAACCGCAGCCACATGAAATCCATGCTCAAGGAGGGAGAGTGTCCCAGCATGCAGCAGAAGAAGCCCAGAATAGTGGGGAAACCGGCTGAGAACTTGCCGCTAAACGGTAACGCAGTCACAGCGTCGGTGTCCGATCACAAGGGCTACCAGACCCTTAACGACAACTACATCTGTAGCACTCCACCGCACGAGTGCTCATCGCCCGACAACAGCAAGAGCTTCTCAGAGTCGGAGAAGAGACCTCTGAGCTTGAGAGAGAGCCACGTAGAGATTTCCCCCACATGCCCACGGCCACGGGTCAGGCTGGGCTCTGAGATTAAAGACTCTATAGTGTGAGGCCGGCTTCATGTTACGTGGAGTGACTTAAAACTGAAAAGAAAGAGTGCACTTGCTGAGAAAGACAAAACCCTGTACGAGGGAAAACTGAGACACGTCAGACTCTTCATGGAGAGACATTTCATTACACAGATTTTGCACTTTTTTGTTTGTTCTGTCCCTGTGGTCAGTGTACATTTAATTTTATTTTCCTCTCACTCCCCTTTATTCAAGTGCATTCGAAGCACAGTGAAGAAGTTCCAGTTTGCCTTCAGACTTTTGACGCTTTCACGTACGGCTCACAGGAATGTAACAAGCGTAGAGGTGGTGTCACAACTAGATAGAATTTCATAACATTGCCGCTCAGTCCGTCCATTAAATCTGCTGGTAATGCTTTGAAAGGCAGAGCGATATTCAAACATGTTCCCACTAACAGCTGACGCAGTGTTTGCTGTTTTATTCTGTCATCTGGTTAAGAGCCTTCCCTCCGCTGAGGCTATGCACTATGTACTGTTCTGTAGCAAAGTAAACACTCACACCAGAATATACACTAACAATCCAGTGGCAGGCAAGACAGAAAAAAAAAAGTCCTGTCATAGATTTTTTTAGATAGTCCATTCACAGAAGTGTACTCATTGTTTTTGCGTAAATATAACACAGCAACAGAGAAAGAATTCAGAAAAGAAGAGTTGTGCTAATAGTTGATATAGATAGATAGCTGAGTAGATCAAAAAGAGACCATTATGTATAAAGTGAAAGAACACACAAACAAGGAATCACCTCAGTGGAAATGTCGTAGAAACTCTTACCACCTCAATCACTACACACCAAAAAAAAAAAGAATATTATATAGTCACAAATGAAGACACATTATGCTTTTTTTTTTAAGTATTGGTATTATTAGTCGATACAAATATTCCTCCGTGGAAGCCTGACTTTCGACAGGGTTTTCTGTCACCAAATGTGATAAAGGGAAAATCTCATTCCAGGTATTATCATGCTGTTCTTTGTGAGATAGGCAGTCTATGCAAAGCAAACAATGTGAAGTGGGGTAAACACCAAGAAAACCTCACCTCGAGACTGAGTAAGCACAAAGGTGTTGGCGCTGTTAATTACGTCAGGATAGGTGGTACTGCAAGCAAACACACACCCACATACATACACACACACGCATACACACTCGCTCTCATTACACTAACTCTGAAGTATGCAAGAGATTTTAGCCATTTTGGTGTATTTTATGGAGTAAGATTGGCCAAATGTTTCTTTTACATAGACCTTCTTTAATGTATTAAATATAATTCACTATTCTCAAAGGGAAATAATAATACATATTTAAATACTACACCTATTCATAATCTGATTTAATAACACATCTGTATAGCCTCAATTTTGATATACATATTAATTGATGAGTGTTAATGAATGGAAGAAAATTCCCTCTGCTTGCTTAAATGGTTTTAAAGGCAACCATAAAGGCAATAATTTTCATTCTCATCCAGTAATAAACAGGAATTGTGCGTTTTAATTATCTTGATGAGCCATCTCCTTATTCAGAAATAATGAATTATAAACCATATGATCCACCAAATGTATGAGTCGGGTGTTAGAGGAATTTGAAAGCATTTTTCATGTCATACAATATATTTGTAAGTCTTACTTGAGTTTGGCTCTGGTGTTTAATGCGGCCAGCAAAATTAAAATTTCACAAAAATGCAGGAAGGCATACTGCTCGACTCAGAATGCATAGGATTTGCACATGATGTTGAAAAGCCTTAGTACAATGCAGGTTATGGACTTGATAACAAATCTGCCTTGGGGAAAACGGATAATGCCTTCTGAAACTATAATCAAGAGATGTGCCTCTTGGGATAATAAACTAACCAGGTAGTAGTGCTGTAGAGTCGAATGCTACACTGTAGGTGTGACAGGACTGCCCATGCTCAGAAACGAGAGAAAACATGGATTTAATACTGTCAGCGCTGTACAATATGTGCTCATGAGGTGTTTTTTATTTTATTTTATTTTTTGTTACGGTGGCTTCAACCTCAGTCAGGGACTAAATTGTATTCTAAAACTGTAGCACATAAATAACCACTGGCTGATTTTTAAATATTGAATTATAGATAAGCATTAGTATTACGTTACATTTCTTGTAAATGGCACTGCAAAAAGGACAAAGACTGGTCAACTATAATCAATTATGCAGGATGAAACATTCATGCTTTGACTGTTATT
The DNA here is from genome assembly GCA_002120245.1 of Maccullochella peelii. Taxonomy (NCBI): domain Eukaryota; kingdom Metazoa; phylum Chordata; class Actinopteri; order Centrarchiformes; family Percichthyidae; genus Maccullochella; species Maccullochella peelii. The sequence continues at coordinate 107,289 of LKNJ01001091.1, read as the reverse complement.
AAAAACACAAATGGCAGCTTTTGGTGAAGTAGCTGTCATCGGAACAATATTCAATTTGCTAAGTGCAGAACAAATATAAAGTGGCAGTGATTTAGTAAAATATGTGCAGGTACTGAAGATGCTTTTATTTGAATACAAGCCTAAACTATTAATGCCACAGTGAAAGTATCGTCTGCTCTCTCTTAATGAACCACTATAGTCTGGCCTTCTATTTGTGACAGTACAAGTTGCTCAGACTCATGTCAACATGTAAGTAAAAAGAGTTTTTATGTAAAATTGTTTTTGTAAATTCAGCTGCCAATATACAATTACAAAATATTGTGAATTGTATTTTTTTGTATCATACATCACTATTGTTGGTTTTCGTTTTTCTTTTTTGTATTGTATATAAAAAGCACTTTATTTTAATTTTTTCAAATAAAGATCAAATGGATAATTTTTTATTTAAATGGCTCATGATTTTATTAAGTAAAACTTAATAAAACTACAATTTTTAATGGGATTTTTTACCCTTTTAATCTCAGGGTGGAGTCAGAAACACTCTGCAAACCTAGGGGAGCAAAGAGGAGTGTATCTGATAAAACTGTCACATGCACCACACACCTTAAAGGCAAATAGAGGTAAGCACTTGCATATCTCTTGGTTTCTATTGTATTATAGCTCCACTGCACACACGGATGACATCTAACTCTCGATGAAGCCAAGTAATAAACGTAGGTTGCTGCAGCAGTAATTGGTAGATTTCAGGTAAGAAGCCACACTGGATCTATTGATTCGGATGATACCCGCCTACACTGAGATCTGGACCAATGAATGGCTCTGTAGTACCTGCGAGGTCTTCATTGGGACTTTAACAGAGGCTTTTAATTTGGCTGACACGCCGCAGAAGTCAGTTACTGAGAGAAGTTGGGTTGGATTTTAACTTTTACGTTTTATATGCTTTGCGTGTGTTTTTATTAATTCAACTATGAACCGACCGAGTCTTCGGAGACTATTTTCGGCTTGCGATGTCGACAAGTCCGGCAAGATTGAGTATGAGGACTTCACCGTTGTCTGCCGGGAGCTTAACGTCCCCGAAATTGAGATCAAAACTCTGTTCGACAAGTTCGACCCGGACGAAGACGGATACATCGACTACAGCAAGTTTTCGTCCAGGTTTCAGGAGGTTTCAGAGACTTTGGACCTGGCGTCTTTCGGAGCTGGGTCGACCCAAAACCAAGGCTCTCCGTGGGAAGAGTTTGTGGGCAGGGTAGATGCGGAGTCTCTCCTCTCTGAAAGGTAAACTCACATCCGGCTGCCACTGTGTGTCAACTAGGGTTAAGTTAGCCAGCGGCCATAAGTGTCAGTTAAACGTTAGCTAACGGTTGCGCTGCGAACCTGTTCCTGGTGGGGTTTTTTTTTCTTCATTTCGTTAACTAAAAAGGGGTTTATTACATTATTTACATTATTTTCAAGCGTATCGGGTAGTGCTGGTGACTCATAAGCCATACACAAAAGATAGCCTACACATCAAGGCTAGGTTAATTTAATAAGGGTTCAAGGGCTCTGCCCAGCGGCGCACATTAGTCATAACGTTACAGGTGTGAGACCTATCGCTAGTGTAAAGCGTATCTTAACACTATATCCACTTTCTTTTTTTGTTTACATGTAGGCCTACAGTGACTTTATTTTTATCGTTACACTGTTTTCCATAATGGTCTGTCTTCACAAACTAGAACAAATTAGAATGAGACTTAACTCAAAGCTGCAGTCGCATTCCACGGCCAATTAGCTCCGTTGTCATAGAGATGGCTCAGTTGGTCCTGTGCTCACTGTTAAAACAGTAGGCAAGCAAACTGCAGCCTCCAAAATGACTATAAAATCAACACCTCTGATTGCACTGCATCAGTTTTAGCTAGGTGTACCTAATAGCTGGCAACTAAGTGCATTATGTTCAGTGGGCATTTTAATTTTAATTTTTGAAAGTGGTTACAAGTAGCCATGGTGGAGGAGAGAAAACTACAAAATGTATGGAAGTTTATCAATAACAAAGGTAATTGTTGACAACAAAACACAAATTCAAGCTGTTATAGATCTGCAAGTTGAAAATTTGAGTGACATGGAAAAATTAGTTTTTTTATCAGTTTTTGTTGGATTGTTTTTCTCCAGTTGTTTTGGCAGATCTTAATACATGAGAATGAGAGACTGTGCTTATTAATATTTTTTGCTACCTGGCTGTTCAGGTCATATACTATATATTCACAGTTATGTCTCTGAATGATTATGGAGCTTTATGCACATCCACCTGTTGCTGAGCCAAATAGCGTGATGCTACTGATGATCCTGTGTGGGATTTAAACACACGGTCATATTACATGTTGTTACTGTACAAATATTTCCAAGTTTGGAGACTTGTACGTAACATTTTAATTCTACATTTTGCCAGAATATATCTGAGCACACTGCTTCTAGCTATCTAAATTAAACATTTTACTGACTTTAGCAGCAAGTGTAAGTAGATGTGGTGAAAATCCGAGTGTTTCAGACATACTGAGCATAGAGATGGACAATGGATCATGCTGCATGATTGGTGTGAGAAGTTTTGATTGTTTTTACCCATTTAACAGCCACCCTTCAGGCCCATGGGCGTGAGTATTTGATACTAGAAAGATAGATTTTGGGTGGAGTATGACATTGAGACAACCATTTGTTCTCCTCCCACAGTCTCAGGGAGCAGCTGGCTGATCTTTACCAGGCCATCCACTCCTCTGCAAACATGTCTCTGCTGCCGCAGTATGAGGAAATCATCCACTCTCTGATCAGTCAAAGCCTGGACAACAGACTAGAGTGTGAACAGCTGGAGACCAGTTTAAAGCGGTAAGGACAAATGTCAGCGTTTTCCTATGTGGGGTCAGTACAGTTCAGCACATCTGACCTGTGAAATAGACAGAAACAGACTGGTTATGAAATAATGGGCCATTTATTATTTAAACAATAAGTCACATCATATATTTGTTAATGATGTATCTTATGTGTGTATGAGCAGTTACATTCAATGTTACTTATTAACTTATTAGTTTTGTAGAATTTATTAAATAGTCATAATTGTCCTTACTGTAACCAAACAGCCTGTAGATTTGTTTTGACTACAGAGCAGTGGTGAACTGCTGCCCTGTTGTGGCTGTGAACCACAGAGACTGTGAATAAACCCAGGACCTGTTTTCCCCAGGCACTGACTGGGATTACCTGCTTGACTTAAAGCTGCTTTAATTGATTTTAGCCCTCTAGACCATAGGGCAGAAAAACATCAAAACAAGCCGCCTAATACACAACTGACATTATCGCCTTATAGTTATCATGTTGGCAAACAATTGCCTAATTGCACAACCAGCAAACCGACTGTCCATTCTCCTTTTATCTCTGTTTTGGTCTCCACCAGCCCCAAAGAATAACGTGTCTACACCTTCTAGAGGTTCAACTTTCTTTATCGGCTAATCGCTAACTTTGGCTGTCTGCCATTTGGTGCTGGACACATAGCTGCTCGGCAGAAAAGAGCTCAGAGGTTCATGAGAGCAGCTCAGACTTAAAACATGCAGTAATAGTTTCTAATTATCTGTGATTTGGCACAATGAGTTATTTGATTCAATGTTAATATCAGAAATATTGTTTAGGTTTAACTGTTATTGGGCTCTTTTTGTGTTGCTGTAGTTGAATGTGCGACCTGTCAACTGGCTCACTATACTGACATAGAAATTAAAGCATCTCTGGGATATGTTAAGTTATTGGTAGGTCATTATCAATGGCATTCACAGGAAGTGATTCACCAGTGATTTGTCTGGGGCAGCAAATTGTCCTTTTAAAAGGGAAAAAAAATTCCTTAATTATATCATGGTTCAGTAACTACACAGAACAGAAGAAAGGTGACATTCCTTATTCAAGTAAGTAGGAAGATAAATGTGCTGCCCTGCCTTGGTTTTATAACCCTTTTACAAACTGGATATACCCCTCTATTGTACCTTCCACTATCTTTTAAAATAAGTAGACATTTGAAATCTTGACATGAAACTTGCACTAAACCAAAATAAATCATATGTGAGCTCTTATTGAGAATTCTCACTGACAAACTTTAGTACACCTGTGGAATCTGCTTTTCAAAGGCTGTCCCTCCCTCGACACTGGTTGGTTCACGTGTCTGACGAGAGCAGAGCACTCACAACTGCAGCGCGTTTGAAGTCAAATAGAAGTCAGGTAGAATTGACGTATGGATAGAAGGTGAATGGCTTCTTGTTTTTATTCCCGCTATATGTATCTCTTGTTGGAGAATCTGCTTTGGCTGCCGGCACAAACTCAAGCGTACTTTTCTGTTCAAACAGAGCTGAGGAGATGAACAACAGTCAGCTGACAGAACTGGAGGACGATATACAGCAGCAACTTGCCAGATCAGAGGAGAGGGTGAGAGACGAGGTAAGTGTGATACCTGCAGTATTTATAGTGGATGATTGCTCTTGTGATTTACTCTTAATATTTATATAAAGTTAAATGTATCAAACCAGATGAATTGGCTGTCGTATAAGCAGCTGCATTTAATCAATAAACAGTACACAGAGAAATGTGTTTCATTTCATAGTAAAGGGAACATTTCTACACATTCTTCTTTGGTTCTTGTGAGCTACCTGCATATTTGTGGTGCAGCACACAGCAGCAGGTTACACGTCTCCTCACAAAGAGCTCTCTGTAAAGTCAGATGAAAGCCCCTCTTCAAGGCCTGCGCCGGTCTGCACCTCTCAACTACGTTGGTTTCATGTTTGCAGGAGCAAAAGAAAATGGAGGGAATTTTGGCGACCATGCAGAGGAAGCATGAGAACGAGGTCACAGACCTGCATGCAACTGTGGACAGACTCTTAAAGGTAGGTTTTCCCACACAGCATGCCACATTTACCACTGAAAGCCGCTGTACCTGGAAAAACAACACAAAAGCTCCTGCATATGCAGATCTGGCTTAATTTCTAGGAAAACCCCTGCTGCACCAGACAGACAGAGGAAGTGTTTTTTCCAAATATTTATTACATTTCTTTAGGTGACCTTTCAGAGAGCACCTTTTAAAGACCTAATATCTTACATCCACATATAGTACATCTACAATGAGAAAGCAGACACTTCACTCATAGCAACAGAATGCATCTGAAATGTGTCTCCAGTCTCAGATTTTGCTTCTCCACTCACGTTAGATATTGCAGCAAAATGTGACAACTGCTAAACTAAAAAATACAGAGTTGTGGTTAGCTACACAGTGAGAGGATTGTGGTAGCGATTTGCATACTGGATAAAACTAGACAGGAAAATTCAAAATGACAAAAAAAAACCCTTGGAAACAAAGATGAGAGAGATGTGGAGCAAGAATAAAAGCAAGACAAACATGATGTTAATGATATGTTAACTAGGCAGTCAGGGAAGCTGCAGGGCAACTTTGACCTGAAAAATCATGAAGCTATCCAGTGTCCAGCCAGTATGTGTGATGGAGTCAGATAGACCTCCCATTCAGGAATTAGGGATTCTGCTTGGATGCAGTTAGTGCAAGGACAAGCATAGGGGGTAACGTTTGAGAAGAAGCTGTATGTATACAACTTGTATACGGTATGAGTTTCTGCAAGTCTAACTGCTACTGCTGTTACTTCCTTTGCCAATAGATGGAACTACGGGTCTGGAAATGCCAATCTTTCTTGTTTGTTTGTTTGTTATTTATTAAAACACACTTATTAACATCTAAAACTTTTTAACAAAATGAAATGCTCATGTAAATGTCTATTCTCAAGAGCCAAAAGGACTCTGAATTCAACCAGTCAAAGGAGGAGGTGGTCAAACTGAACAGACAAATCAATGATCTCTCACAGGTAAGTGATTTGGGAAGTGATTGTTTTTAGATGAACAAGTCACATGTATGTTGCTATTGTATGGAATTGTTCCAGTTATTCACTAAATCTCCTCGCAGGAAAATGAGCAGCTGCGGGCCTCTCTGCTGCAAGCCCAGACAAACATCGCCATCCTGCACTCGGAGCTGGACAAGCTGAAGAACATGTACGCAGACCAGAAAGTTCAACACCAAAGGTGAGGCACCGTCTTTAAGCCTCAGCACAGCTCGTGTCTGTCCACACAAAATATGATCCAGCACCTAGTACAACATGTAGCTTGTATTTCTTTACAGAGAAACAGATGATTTGAGGAGGATGGTTGTGGAGTACCAGTCCTATTCCAGTCAGATTCAGGTTCTGCAGTAAGTCTGTCTTTCACTTGATAAAGCTGCCTAGTGTTGATATTCAGTAAATGTTTTTTTGGTGTCTTAATCAAGAATGCAGGGATTGGTTAGTTTCAAGCACACTAACAGATTTAGTTAATAATGACCTTTCTTTGTTTTTAACGGTTTGGTTCACCAAAGTGACAAAAATCCTGTTTCCTGTGGTGGCAGATAGTTTGGGTTTTAATTACTCAGGTTTTGAGATATCTGTCTCTGAGTTTTACCAGCAAAATACAAAGGATGTGAGTTTAATTTTGTTTGTGGGGCTCATTAAAAATTGAAAACAGGAACTAAAATTTTTACAGTTCCTGTTTTGTATATGTCTTTTCCTGATTACTTAAAACAACCCACAGACCTCATTGTAAACTGTTTTCTGTAACACATTTCTTTAACTGCCCACTATTTAGCATTTATAAGCAGTATATAAACATGTAATAAATGGTTTATAATGTAGTCAAAGTAGATAAATGTTTATTAATGTATTTTTCTTGTGTATATAATTCTTGTGGGCACCCATAAGCGGAGGCTTTTGTATAAACAAATAATGAATTACAATTAGAAGAACACAGTTGTAATAATTAATAAAATATATGTCTTCATACTGTAGAAGAAATTATCATGATTGACAAATACTGTACATTAATTAATAAACACTTAAAATGTACTTATGTCTGCTACCAACTGCATTATAGTGTGTTATAAACCTTTTTATTAAATGTTTAAATAGTGCTTATAAACATACTTAGATTACCAGAAGAACATAGTTTATTGTATTTAGTGGAGAGTGCAGACTATATGAGGCACATATTAAAGCAATGAAGGTACACTAATTTGATTTTTGAATACCTTTGTGGGCTCTTTTGGTGTGAATGTTTTCTTATTCTGCATTGTCCAGTCTGGAAAATGCCATCCAGGTTAAGTTAAACCACACCCAAAGCAGCCCTTGAATTGTCACTACAACTCGTTTACCACACACCTGTTGTATGAAAGTAAATGTTTGTTCATGTATCTGACCCTGTCTTGTGTTTCCTTGAACACATAATTAGGGAAACGAACAAAAAGCTGTATGACAGTAATGACGGGCTGCGGTCTGCGTTGGCCAGTGAAGCGGTTGCAGCTAAAAGGAGGGTGAGTCCCTTCTTTGCTGATGACATATTTACTCATGCAATCAGATAGATGCTGACAGCAAATAGTTTTCACTAGTTCAAGTGTAAAAGAAGTTTCCTCCCTGACATTCCTAATCTGCTCAACAGCTGTCTCCCCAAAATGAAATCCCAGCCCGAAGGATGAAACCCCTCCGACAGAGCACACTCAACCACGGCAGGTATATAAAGTTTTTTACACACCTCTGTGAATCTGCGGATCGATCTCGGGGAATTAAATTGTCACAGCTAAAGATAAAGTGTGTGTGTCGGTGCTTTGGTGCAGCCCGAAGCCGGACTCCAGCAAAACGACCTACTTTCATGTGGCCACCTGGGCTGATAGGTATCTGGACAGTGGAGTCTCCCTGCCGATGGACACAGCCGAGAGCGCTGGCAGCGATTATGACAGCGATGACAGTAGAAGCTCGATGGAAACTGTACACCACAGTTACTCATATGTCCCATCTGATGTTGAGGTCAGAACACACATCAGGTTCAAATAGTGGGTCAGATAATGCTAGCATGTTGTTGAGCTGTGAGGACTTTAAAATAGTATTTTCTTTGTCTGTTACAGATATCAGAAGTGAAATCTGAAGCTGCAGTGTCAGTGACTCCTAGCAGGGCGAGCTCCATTGCATCATCCCTACGAAGACGTTTGTCTGCTTTTTCCACGAAGGTAAAATGGCTTTATGGGTTTTTACTGCACAAGACCTCCTCAGCATCATTTCACAACCTTTTGGGTTGTGACCCCTCAAAGCAAAGCAATTTTCATGGTTACATATGTCTACGATTTCAGACGAGTTTAATCAAAGATTGATCTTTTCCCTGTTTTAGTTGAACAGTCCCAAAGAAGTAAAATTTGCCACTTAGAAAAAAATGAGTATAAGTTTGTGTTGCAGAAATATGTTTTTTTTTTTTTTTTTCTGCTTTCCTCTCCTGTTAATCATCTCACGACACCTCAGATTTATATTATGGCCCCTTGTGGGGTCCAGACCCCCTGCTTGGGAACCACTGATGTAGCACCATCATCAGGTCAAATTTTATTTGTCCAATACTTAAGTTTATGACCAAATACCTGCAAAACTAATGACATTCCCATCAGTCTTTGTGATTAGTGCTAATTAGCAAATGTTACCATGCTAACATTCTACCCTGAGATGTTCAACATGGTAAACATTAATCGGCATTGTCACTGTGGTCAGCATGCTAACATTTAGCTCATTTTAACAGCATTTCAGCATTTAAATGACTATATTTCAGTGTTTACTACATGTTGAAATGCTGTAAAAACAAGAGTCAAAATGTTGACATCTAAAAAACTTTGAACCAATAATTTTCAGCCATAATTTTTCATGATTTAGATGTCGTTTGACCTGCAGATAACTAAATACATTTAACAAAAAACTCTCCAGGTCCACTTACTAGGCTTTTCTGGAGATTTCAACCACATCTCACAGTTTTCATCAGCGGATGGAGATTGCTCAGTTGTCATCACGTGAACTATGGAATGAAGTATGGAACAGTCATGTGATAACCGCTGGTTGTATAATGGCAAAGACTCAGATGTGATAGTGGACCTTGAATTTAGGCAAACTACTTATTTCAAAGGTCAAGAATAAACATCCACACTCAACTAAATGATAAATAAACATAAAAGTGGGTAAGCTTGTTATCTTTTGTTCCATTTACGAAGCCTTTAGAAGCAAACATAGAAGAAACTGAAGAACCTGCTCCGATGTACCGTCTGGTTTTAGCTGGAGACGCGGGAGCTGGAAAGTCCAGCTTCCTGCTGAGACTAACGCTCAACGAGTTCAGAGGAGACATTCAGACGACGCTGGGTGGGTGCCACAACAAATGCATCACATTTAATCAAACACTGACGCATTCTTGATTTCAGACATTTAAATCTGCTTTTTGGTTCTCAGGAGTTGATTTCCAAATAAAGCGGATGCTAGTGGATGGAGAGAAGACGTGTCTGCAGATATGGGACACAGCTGGACAGGAGAGGTGCTGCACTGACTCTCATATTATTTCTCAAGGAAGTAGCAACAGGAAAAACATGGTGTTATCAATTAAAACCGTATCAACAGGTTCTTTTTATAATGACTCAAGAACGGAAAATACACTAAACTAAAAATAGTGTTGTCTTTCTTTTTACTGTAGGTTTCGAAGTATTGCCAGGTCCTATTTCCGTAAAGCTCATGGAGTCCTGCTCCTCTACGATGTTACTTCAGAAAGCAGCTTCCTTAACGTCAGAGCATGGGTGGATCAGATTCAGGTAATTCTGGAAATACTGATTGGCACATGTTGAATGAATGACAAAAAAATATTTTATTTATTATTTTACAATGTCTTTGTTTTTATACAGGATTCAACGGAGGAGAAAATCCCCATGTGTGTTATTGGAAACAAGGTGGACCTCCGAGAGCAGCTTCCACAGGGAAGCTGTGTGAGCAGTTTGCACGGAGAGAAGTTGGCCAAGGTGTGTAAGTTTTCATTCCACCTGATGACAAAATGTTTATACAAACGCCCGGCCTCCCAGGTGTCTAAATAAACTCACTGCAGTCAGGTATGTTGTTGCTTTGCTTGCAGGCATACGACGCCTTGTTTTGTGAAACGAGTGCCAAAGAGGGAACCAACGTCGTCGAGGCTGTGCTTCATCTAGCTAGGTAGGAGGCCAGAGAGAGAGCTTGAGTTTGAAGTGTTTTTCCTTCACAAACCATGGCAACACTTAGACTTGCTTTCCCCTTTCCATAGAGAGGTAAAGAAAAATGTCAAACTGAGGCGGCAGTCAGATTCTCAGGTCAGACTGAGTCCATCCAACCCAAAGAAGACTCTTAACGCCTGCTGTGGACTGTAGGTGATTGATATCAGTAGATACGATGGAGGACACCAAGTGATTTTTATTTTGTGACGAACATTTTCTTACATGTTTTAACCTCTGAAATATTGAACTCTCAAGCCTTAAATATATTTTCATAAATGTTAATTCTCTGATCAAAATGAAGATTTCTATTGTTGGAAAATTGCACAAATATAAATGTACATAATTTAATCATGCATATATTTTTCTTAGACTTTGTATTTATATGCTAGTAAAGTAAATAAATAAGGAACATCGATGCCTCAATTAAATAGTTAAATAGAAGTTAGGAAAGTGTTTTGCCAGACAGACAAAAATTGGCAAGTCTTTTTAAATGAATGCACTTCTTTTCGCTTTGAGAACAAACAAAAAGACAAAGTACATTTTTTTTAAACGTTTTTATTAAGCGTTAGTGTAAGCAATATTACATTTCACTTTCAGCACCTTCAATTATTGGAGCACTGATCAAATATTTCTCATGTTGAAATTGTTATTTGTTTACTAAAATTACTCTTTGTAGTTTGGTTACAGTCAAAAGTTCCAGGGCCACTTTTATTTTTAAAAATTCTTTTTTTTTTTTTTGGAGTATCTGTGATACCAGAATATTTTCCAGGACCTTTTTTTTTAAATTTTTTTATGACAAACAGAATTGTAATCCCTTTTCCAAATAAAACGGACATATCTGGAAAGATGACCGTTAGAAACTTCTGTCTTATCGATCAGCAAAAATCTCTCTCTCATAAATACTGTACACCTTTCTACCATGTGGAATGCCTTCTCTGGAGAGGACTGGAGACCAAATTCTGCACCTGCACATGATGATGATGATGGTGATTTTCAAAGTGCTTCCTGCAGATTTTAGTTTCTTGCAGTCAGAATCACTGACGTCACTAAGCTGCCCAAGGCCACAACCAGAGCTCCGAGTATAAACTTCCATGAAAGTCCCTAAAACACAACAACAAAGACAGTGAAAATCCAGTCTGTTGGTTGTCAGAATAAATCACAATGGAGATATTTCTGTTATGGCTTACAGACGGTTTCTTCTTGGGAGGAATCAGAAAAGGTGTGATATTGTCTCCAAGCATCTCTGCTGGTTTAGCTTTCCATTCCTGAGTATCTTTGCCTTCTGATTGCCTTTTGACGAGTTTAGATAACTCGACGTGGATCGCCTAAAGAAAAGCGGGAATAAAAACAAACATCCTATTGTTGGAAAGGAGAAATGAAATCTTTTATCTTGAGGAAAAAGGTGAAGTTGCAGTTTTAAAAATGTCCAGCAGGTGAGAGCAGAGGTCTGAACCACAAAGCCTTATAAAATAGACCTCAATGACAAAGGCCAAACATTGAAGAAGCCAACAAATCATCATTTTTAAATTTGCTTTAAAAAAAATGCACTTTAAACTTTATCCCTAATGTCCATGCAAAGGACTTAAAATCATATTTTGTAAAAACTTCCATCCAACTTGTCATAAAATGCATTAAAATAACAAAACAATAGATGCATTCTTGTTTGCGGTTCATAACTACATGTGCGTCATCTTTTTTGTGTCCAGACTGCAGCCCAATAACTTTCTCACAGAGCAGCTAAATCGGTTTTCTCCGCAGTATTTAATCCAGCATTGAGACAAGGGTGTAATTACCAAAGCAGCAGATATTTTCGTTTTGTCTAGACAAGACCAGACATATTTGTGACGGTGGCAGTGTGCCCTATAGGTCGGGTCACCGTAATACTGGAAACAGTGTGTTGTAAACAGCTGATGGAAATGTAGTCCTCACACTTCATAAACTCTTCCGAACCAAACCCAGCCTGCAGTGAGTAAAACCAGTGAACTAAAACAATGTTCATAAACTCAGATTATTGTTCATTTTTGTTGTGATGAACAGCAAACCAGAGTGGTTCTCTTAATTATACAGTGTGGACTCCTGGCTCTTTCTTACCTTCACTGTGCTACTTTTGGAGCGCCGGGTTTCAAAGTGACAATATTTAGCTCATATAAGTGTTGTTGTTTTTTTACCAAGTTTGCCGGACGACTGAGCAGTGTGGTCACATCTGTAGACGCCAGATGTGCAGTTTGCCAGATCCTCTGTGGAGGATTTGGCAGATTAGACAAACCACACAAACAAGACAGAACAGGCCTTCAACAGAAGTAGCTCACTGGGATCCGAGGCATCTCTTTTCTTCAGGCTAATGTGTGAACAGCTTTCTTTTTAAATTCTCTAAACTTTCATATTGAACATGAAGGGTTTTTGTTTTTTTCATGATGTGTTCAGTTTCCCAAAAAATGTTTTTCTGATTAAAAACAAGCAGCTGTAAGATATAGGCGTGTGGATGAAGATTAGAGGGACTGTGAATATTGTATAATATTATATAACTTAATGAGGTGGTAAATGAAATTCATTGTGTCCTTTGTGTCATGATTTGCAACAAATGTTTGAATTTGATTTGTTTATAGACTTTATATTATTTCTTCATGAACTGAATCAGACATAAATTGGTGCATAAATGAATATTTAGTTTAGTTTGGGTTGTGTTTATACATTTTAGCTGTGCTAGCATCACAGGTTTATGGGTCGGTCACCTGGTCTGTCGGTCCACCACTTTGGCCCAGACTGAAATATCTGAACAGATTTTGGATGGGTTGCCATGAAATTTTGTACAGACATTCATGATCCTCAGAGGATGAATCCTGCTGACTTTTCTTCTAGCGCCACCATGAGGTTGACATTTGTGTTCCTGAGTGAAATGGATGAATTGCCATGAAATTTGATTCACACATTCATGTCTCCTGAGGGAGACGCATTCATGTTAGCGCCATCATCAGGTCAAAATTTCAATTTGTCCAATACTTTGGTGTATGACCAAATACCTGCAATGACATTCCCATCACCCTCAGCTGTACTTTGTGTTTAGTGCTAATTGGCAAATGTTAGCATGCTAACATGCTAAACTAAGATGACAAACATGGTAAACATTACACCTGCTAAACATCAACATGTTAGCATCATCATTGTGAGCATGTCATCATGCTTATGTTTACAGAGCCATTAGTGTGGCTGTAGACTCTTCATCTTGTTAAATTAAGTTTATGTTACATTGTGTTTGTGTGATTTGAGATGACATTTGAGAAGTATTTTGGAATAAAAGCACAAATTTAGTCGGCCACCATTCATTTGTATTGATTGGTAGATTTTGGTGGCCCTAATAATAATGGTGGCCTAATTTGAGAATGACCTTTCCTCTGTGTGTTGGGGATGGATGGGATTCACAGGCAGACTGGGAAGAAATGTGGCGAGGGGATGGATCAGCTCACCCACATAATCTCACCTTGGTGGCCGGCTCCAATTTCAAGGCCTTTTTTAGCAGCTCCATCGCCTCTTTGTATTCACCCTTGTCTGACAGAAGCTGAAAGAGAAAAGAAAACCTACAGTGTGAGCAGTACTGGAGGACCCATAAATCAAAACAGGCAGAGAACAGATAGCAATAATGTAGCAGCTATTTTTTCCTCAAAAATAATTAAATCTAATCCCAAATGAACCAAATTCCCTTTTGCTTCCAGGAATCATTTGTGGATTGATAAATATCAAAAGAGATGCTCCTCGCAGTTGCAGTGATGCTGTCTCTCAGTAATAACACGACAGGACGGGCCTTCACCTTTCCCGCCCTGAAAAGGGCTTTGACGTTGTTTGGCTCGAGGGTCAGAACGTCCCTGCTGGTGTGCAGCGCCTCGTCGTACTGCTCCAATTTGAGCTGAGCGGCGGCCAGGTTGTTCAAACACTTCACCCGGTAGTCCTGCACCTCCTCCTCCTCCGCCTTCACGCTGCCATCGCCACCATCTGTACAGACACAGAGCCACACAACCTCTGACACAAATACTGTAGACACAAAAAAGCTCAGAAGAAAGGTTTGACAGAGATTAGTTATCTAATCTTGGAGAGGACAAAAATCTTGCAGAATATAGAAAATAGTTGGACTTTCAAAGGAAACTCCCATCGGGTGTCATTATAAGGATAGTTCATGTTGTGTTTTTCTATTCAGCTGCATATCGTATCACTGTCCCTGCTGTAACAACTGCATGGTTTCATCATTAGACCCAAACATGTCCAGCTGAATACAGCGGTGACCCAAGTAATGAGCACTCGTTAGTGCAAAGGAATTTTTATACTTGGCCCTGAGTATGATGGGTGATAAATGTTGGCAGCTCAGGGACCACATCTGTCTTTTTATTACACTTTATATCTCAAATTAACGTTTGAGATATAAAGTGAATTCAGTCAATTCCGTTAAGGATGCGGTTCCTTTCCTTTGGATGACAAGCTGAAACCACATAAACACAATATCACCTTTTCACTTTTTATATGGCGAATGTGTTAGCATACAGTTGCTTATTTACACATCCTGTAAATAAAGAGCAACATTAGTATTAGTTTGGAGTCGTGTTTCTGGCCACTTGATGAATTTAAGTGAAATATTCCCTTTCTTTTAGCTCTGTTTTTGGTCTCTACCAATTCCTGAGGGAAATATCTGTCTCTTTAGCTGCTAAATGCGCCAATATGTTCACCAGCTAATGGCTAACTTTGTCTGCCTGCTGTTTGGTGCTGAGCAGGGAGAAAACAGTGGCTTGCTTTTTTTGCAGAAAACAGCTGCCTGCTGTGGCTGGAAACGAGGTTGATGAGAGCACAGAGAGAACCAAAACAGTAAAGTTGCAGGCCAGAAAACCAAAACAATAGCTTAAAAATTCATAAAAGTTGAGCTGAGGGGGACTGCAGAGGTAGCTGATAAATCTCTGGGTTTGTGACTAGGAGCAACAACACCTGTAGAAATTGATAAGCGAATTCAATGCTGCATTTACATGTTATAAAATGCTTTTAAACTTTATTCCTGCTCACATTGATTTATTTACTTCCATTAAGACAGTCACCTGTAACATTCTTGGTAAAAATCTGCAGAAATTGAGTGTGATCATTTCTAATGTTTATGTGAGTGCATGTTTAGTTAGTTAATTAAATGAGAGTGATTTATAATCTCCACGTATCATGAATCGTATTAGTAAAATGAGTCTGATGGGCCCAAAATGACCCAAAAAGAGTTTAAGGTGTTGGTGTCGCTGTTTGGTTATTATCTTTTTTTCCTGCTCGTCTTCTCATCCACTAATTACATGATCTCGATGCCCTGAAAAACTCCTCTCTTCAGCGCCACAGTCAGTTCACTCACATGTCCACCATCATTGATACATTATGAAGCAGTTCATGTTTTTCTCTTCACTGACTTGTTCAGTCACATTTCCCTCACGGGCCCACCCTGCCTCGTCAATGATTGAAGCGATTAAGAAGGTGGAAATAATGTGAAAGTTGATTAGCTTTGATTATGCAAAAGAATTAGGCAAAAACATTTATCGTGGCACTCTGCACAGATAGATGCGTCTCTGCATGGTGATAGTGTGATTAGTGTGATGGCAGACTGGAGGAGAGCACTAAACTGTTATGTCATTCTGGGCTGAGACTGATGTGGAAATGTGTCTGAGGTCTCTATCAAATGCTGTGTTTTATGCTTCTGATGCCTGTGTGTGTGTGTGTATGTGCACTTTTATCTGTTTTCTATTTCCATTTTCACCTTTCCCTAGAAGATGATGCCCACACCAACTATTACAACACATTTCTGGCATAGGCGACAGTGTGGAAATATTTTCTATGAATAAATTCAGGTTTTGAGGCTGGGTTACCTCTGCTGCGTGTGGTTAGCACATCCAGAGCCATAAAATAGGCTCTGGCAGCCATGCAGTATTCCTCCCTCTGGAAATGAAAGTTTCCTCGCTCTCGTTTCTGGTTGCCGATGCGTATGCAGTCTGCGATGGGCAGAGTTAACGGGTCTGGTTTATCTCTGATGTCCAGCAGCTGGAGCTGGTAGAGTAAAGGAGCCCAGGCTGGAATATCAGGCTCCCTGAAGACAAAAGCAAACACATAATCAATATCATCACAGGACAAGGAGTAAAACAGTATCCAAGAGTTAACTTTGGGTCAGATGTCTTTTAAAATCCTCCAGACAATAATTTTTAAAACACACTGATATCTTAAAATTATTAAAAATGATTTAAATCAATCAGAAACAAGCTCGTCAACATCCTGCACACCAAACTCAAAGTTTTGTAACACATGCATGAAATGTGATGGTCATGTTCAAAATACAGTACAGTGTTTAGGCTGACAGTTTACTGAATTTATGCTATTAAAAGTATAATGTTAAATAGTTTTATAAATGAACTTATCTCTATTTTTTCCTTTTTAAAATGATTTATTTTTCCCTTTGAGAGCACCAGTGATTGTAGGGGACACCAGAAGTCCAAAATCTTAGTTTACACATACTGTAATATAAGTAATATATCAAAACCAAACTCAACATTTAGTCATGAGCAGTTGTTCTTTATAAAATAAATGAATCAACTTTGATTATAAGTCAAATGTTATTATTTCTGTGTTTTTGTCTACATGGCTCTACACTGGCAGTAACCACGTGCTAAATGTCAACAACAGAGACATGACCGAGGTATTTGTATCTTGGACCCACACTAGACAACAAATTGCTTTGATCAAGACAGCTGATATTATCAATCACTACAAGCAAACACTCCTCAGTCCTCATCTTCTGCTGCTGCTCTACAAACCTGTATTTTGTACTTAAATGCTATGTATTTATGTAACAGCCTTTCAGTTTGAAATTGCAAGTAAGAAACTCAACAATATTTGAGTGAATAGTTGAACTGGTACAGACAGTGCCAATGACTGACAATGATTTTATTACGCAACAGCCCCTCATGGGGTGTATGAATCCATGACTTTAATGAAACAAATTGCAAATGTGAGAAAATAAAGCAAATGCACAATGATCAAGACACCTGAGATATAAACTAAATAGTGTGACTAGCCAAATCCAGACATTATTATCTTAACAAACTTAATTAATTAAATGAATAACTAAATAAAAGAGGGCCTGGTCTAATCCTGTGATATCTTTGATTAATTTTCTAGCCTTTGTTTACATGCAAAAAACGGTTCACCGTACACAGCCTTACTTTTAACATGTTTATATTCCTCATGATACACTTGTCAGGCCTGCTTTTAATATTAAACGTTTTAAAACACTTTGAAAATGGTTAAACACATTTTAAATGTTCAGCTGAATTTACAATCACCATGATTCGATGCTAGCATAACTAGCTAGCACATCCAAAAATCTGCCACGTAACAGAAAACCAAGAAAGCCTTGAGGACATAAAGTGGTGACTCAATTGAGTCTCCAATTGACTTCTCCAATTCAATCTGAAGTTAAGAAGGACAAGTGACTAATAGAAACATTTTTATCCTACTGCACCACTGAGTTTGTGAGTGTTTCGAAGGTTTTTCGACAAACACGCAAACACAGTGTCCGGAGGAAAGCTTGTTATCAGTATGAAAATGCATAGTTCAAACGAAGATACATGCTTTAACGAGCCTTGACAGCTGCTCTCTGGATAGATTCAATTTCACTGTATCCAACACACTCACCTTAAAAGCAACACCTTTAAAGACGTCTGAGTGACTCCGGCTCATTTAAGCAGACAAGAATTTGAAACTGGTATGAACCTGTGAGCCGTCGCCGGCTTCAGCTTACTCAAGAGTCACTCAGAAGGAAAGTTAATTTGGTTTTCAATCATCTGGCTCCTGTGACCACATGGCACACAATGGTCCATTATCAGTTACTCTGTGGCGGCTCTGATTCCAAAGGTGTGAGTGTGTGAGAGAGAGGGAATGAATGCAATGACAGCTTGAGTGCATTTTGAAAAGCTGATTTTGAAGTGGCCTACATTATTGATTGTAACAAGGAATTTGAAAAATACTGCATGTTTCATGTTTAAACCTACAAACATATATAAAAAAATATAATCTAACAATCCCAATCCAAAAAAAAGCAAAAGCCTTCAACTTTAAAGAGGAACCTGTCAGTTTAATGAACTCAACAAAATAGAGATTTGAAACCAAGTCAGACAAGACGGAAGTGCAGCTTGCAGCAGACCCCACCCACTGACTGTTTTCTGCAAAGTGATAGTACTGGGAGTTGTCTCAGGTCATGAATAATTCAGACCGGTTGTGTCAATGACACAATTTATGTCTGTCTAACAGAATTAGTTGTATCCCCAGCTACTGGGAGGCTGTGTCAGCAGGTGGGATCAGATTACCCTTTCACCTCTTCTCTCTGGAGACCTCGTCCATTGCCACAGGACACACAGGAGTGTGAAACCAGCAGCTGATCCGAGGCCTCAGAAACCTGAGCCTGATCCCTGCTCTCAGGACTGGAGTAAGTGGCGCTCAGAGACGTTATCGTTTAGGCCCATGAATAAGTAGCTGCAGGTCTTTTAGAAGCTGGTTTGAACTATTTCTGATAGCAGCGTTTAGTCCTGTCAACTTGTTTTTGCACACCGAGGCATATTTACGAGGATCAGAGACGAGCTGTGTAACAGGTGCTTTAAGAGCAGCAGAGAAGTTATGTTGAAGAAATGTTGATTCATTTATGAAGAACATACAGCACATGGCTTGGGTTGCACTGGGTAATGGTAGTCTTTCTAAAACAGGCCTCATACATCTGACCAATAGAGACGGATCCTTCTTTACCGCTAATGTAATTGTTAGTACACTTGCTGGCGTACTAAGAATGTGACACCACAGTTTGTACAATGCATGCACATACTGTAGCCGTTTGTTGTCCTTGCATACTTTTCTCCACTCTATCTGAAAATATTGCACAATATTCCGAAGGCTGCGTATTATGTAACTGCGTGCGGCATATAACAATAACACACACTGTGTCCTGCCTACTGTGTCCTGCTACTGCCTCCAGATTGAATGCACTTCTGTGAATTCAGTCCACTGCTAAAGAAACTGGTTGTTTTAAAGTCACTGAGCGAATGCTAGTGCACACTAAAAGTCAGTGCAAGAAAGTCCATCTTGTTACTTTAAAACAAATTTCTACTGAGCTTGATTTCTTTATCAGAGCAGACGCAGTGGAATGAGAAACCTGGTGAGTCATTCTAGTATTTTATGTCACAGTTCACAAATAATGTCCCAAAAAAACTCAATTTAGAAAAAAGCCCCCTGTGATAATATGCTATTATATATTATTGGATTATTATATTTCTATCTCTAGCACTTTCCTGTTGTAGGTTATTTTATATATTATGTTAAGTCGTTTAATCTACAACAAGGCATCAGACGATCATATGTTTTGTGTGTAAAATCTTAAAAAAGGGCCTTTTATAGTGAAGAAATTTGACTCAAATAAAATGGCAGAAGGTAAATCTATTGCACTATAAAGTAAATAGGGCATTATTTCGAACACAACTGAATACTTCCTGTTTTTCATTTTATAATGAACACAGAACAAACTCGTCCAAAGCATATCACAGACTTCACTGAAGCAGCTTTACAGATACCTGCTACATGAATAGTTTTAATGGTATTTGCCTTATATCATGTATATGTATAAATGTACATCGGCTGACAATGTTACCACTGAGGAACAGGTTAAATAGATTTACTGGATGTCTCATTGAAGGAAGGAAGGAAGGAAGGAAGGAAGGAGGGATGGAAGGAAGGAAGGACGGAAGGAAGGAAGGAGGGATGGAAGGAAGGAAGGAAACAGGTTATTATATCATAATTTCCAACTGGACCAACAGATGTGAGAATCGTGAGTTAAACAGTTTTTGTTTTGTAATAATTATTTATTTATTTTCATACAGAGGAAATACACCCACTTTGCTGCTCATGCAGATCGGGATACGTTAGATGAGAAGTGATGAGTCATTTCTTATTAATCGATGCAGGTACAGCTGCTTCAGTGCTAACTGCGCAAACGAAATGTGCCACATCAAAACTTAATGAATCCCAAATGATGTGTTATTATCCTACAAAGAAAACACAAGTCACACACACACACACACACACACACACACACACACACTGACTGCTGACAAAAAGAAATTCTTCACATGCAGGATTCAACAGGTGACCTTTGAAGCATTATGTCATTAAACGCAGCAGTTAATATGAACAAGCAGTAAGCAGTATAGAGAACATCAAGTAAGGATTTCTGTCTAAAACACTAAGGAATAATGTGAATAACTGAGAGTTGAGCCTCCATTCTTGCCATCACGAGCATTAAACTAAATTTGCATGACTGGCGAGCTGTCGAGTGTAATCTGAGAACGCAGTGCGCTGACAGATCTATAAGGTTTACAGTGTCATGTGGGTCACTGGTGATTAGCTCCATACCATCGTGCTGCTGCACTGAGCTCAGCCAATGAGCCCCCAGGGTCTTATTAGTGCAAACAGGAAGCAGAGGCTGGTCAGCGGGGTGAGATCCCTCTGCAAGATCCCAGTGAAACCTGAAACTGCAACTTTAGACCGGGTCCACGTCCTAAAACTGGGCTGCAGAGCCAGCCTGCTGGGTAGCTTGTGAATTCCACTAAGGGAAGTCTCATCTTAACCACTAACAATACATCATACTTGATTTGTTGATTATATTTTGTATTATTAATCTGAATCTGCAAAGTAACTACAAACTAAAGGTATCAAATAAATGTTGTGGAGTAAAAAGTACAATATTTCCCTTTGAACTGTAGTGGAGTAGCAGAAAATACCTACTTCAAAACTGCACTTAAGTACAGTACTTGAGTAAATGTACTTAGTTACTTTCCACCACTGGTTTTTATATATTTTTAATTTAAAAAACTCAGGTTTGACATATTTTATTCACTTTCCTAAGTGACCTTGAAAATACCAATATACCAGACTCAGATTGCCATTAAAACTTCACCACTGTCTCATGAGATTTAACAAGTCTACAGTCGGCTAACGGTTCTGTGACACTACATTCATGCAGCATTGGCAGAGTAGGAAGACCAGGAAAACGTCCCCTTATAGACCTTTTCCCATCAGTCATAGCAGGAAAAGCACAGGTGAAACAAATTTTGTTAACGATGGCTCAGTTCCATCAAGTGTTCCAGTAAACTAAGCCAGTGAGCCAGCATGCACAATATCAGTAGCCTGGAACTAGGACATCTAAATGGAATGCAGCCATGTTATCAATTACACCTGTGCTTTTCTGACTATGACATGCCAAAATGTCTGCTATGAAAAAGGTCTATTCCGACTTGGGAGTGTTCACTCATTATTTCAAGATGGTTAGCTTGGTAGTCACGCTGTTTAAATAGCCTAAATTTGCTAGTTTTGTTGCGTTACATATTTGGAGTTTTACTTTTTAAACATTTTTTTATTTGCTGAATCAAACATATTAGTGTTAATATTGGATTTTATGAGATGAGATGTAGCCACTGACAATGGTTACCATTTCTGTAGTTCTTTTCACCAAATGGCAGATGATCAAGTTTAGCATGTATAATGTTTACTATGTGAGTTTCAGTGTGATAGCACGCTAACATGTTCTAATTGGCACCACAAAGTACAGCTAAAGCTGATGAAATTATTAAATTGTTGTGAAATATAATCATCTTTATGGAAAACAAGCAGCGGTCGTACATCACACAGCAAAGGCCATGTATTTGATGAGAGGGGAGTGTTTAAATGTTTGTCTAGTAACTACATTGATAACAAGATGACATGTATTTGTGATGGATTGATATATGGATGTCAGGAAAAACGTTGAAAGTTGTTGTTGTAGGTTTAGTTGAAAATAAAAGCACTGTGGTATTCTTTCCTCAGTTTCAAATTATCTTGCAGAGAAATGACCCTGCTAGTTTCCACCTGACCCAAACCAGAGAAAAGGTCAGTGCGAAGAGACACAGAGAGGTTTTTTGGGCTGCAGCAGGGCCTTCATCAGCAGGACAGAGCCTGAGGGCTGAAGAGATCAGGACTGAGCTGAGTTTAAGATATAAGACATTTGCTGAGGCAGCAGCTCAGCAGGTTCAGGTGGCTGGACTCATACAGACTGTCTCTGCCCATATTTATGGTAATGTTTACTGCAGGTCACCAGGGAAACCATGACTAACAACATACTGACAAGTGTCTAGTTAGAAATTCTGAATATTTCAGCAAAAGTATCAAGGCTAGTTGTTATATATATATATTGTGAATAAAAATGTATGTGTCAGAATTGTCAGAATATAGAAATGTTTCATCAAACTATTTTGTTGGAGAAAGATCTTCCTCTGCGTCGCTCTGCTCTGTCAGACTCTGTTTCGAAGCTACTTGCTCACCTGTACCGTTGCCACCTTCATTTATCGCTCATTCATTTCCTCAGATTTATTCATCCATTCATTAATTCACTCGTTCACATGTTGTCCACAGTTGTTATTTTGCCCTAACTGATGTATCCGTATCGTTGACGTAATTTTCACAGAAGCAGTTGGCAGCTAGTGGTTGCTAGGATCAGTTAATGTTAATCATGTTGATGGAAGAAATATTCCAATTAAAAGCAATAGTTTGGCAATTTGATTCACTTTCTAGCAGAGCGTTAGATGAGACAATCAATAACGCTCATAATTGTCTGTTAGATATGAAGATACAGCTAGGAGACAGTTAGCTTAGCTTAGCATAAAGACTGGAAACAGGGGGAAACAGCTAGCCTGACACCGTCCAAAGGTAAAAAATCTGCCTCACAGCATCTCTGTAGCTCACTTTATATCTCGCTTGTTTAATCCGTACAAAAACCAAAGTAGAAAAGCGACGAGTTGTGGTTTTTTGTGGGGTTATGTGCCAGACTGTTTTTTGGCCGAGTGCATTGACTTCCTGGAGTCTTATCCTCACCATGAGGTTGCCAGGCAACCAGCGGAAACTCTGTACAGAGACGAGAGTGGTATTAGTCGTCTTGTCTAACTCTCAGCAAGACAGCGAATACTTGTATTTCCCAAAATTTGAACTGTTCCTTTAGGAGTTGTTATTTCTGTAAGTAAACCTGACAACAACCTGTGCAGCTGCGTCGATCTCATCCACATTTGTCAGAGATATCTTCTTTCACTGTGACCTTCAACCAGAACAGAAATTAAACATATGTCTAATCTACATTTATGAAGTCACTCACCAGCAATGATTTTTATTGTCTGACATTTGTGTGACGTGGTTTTATTTCTCGTATTGTGACTGTAAACAGAACAGATCAGATTAAAAGAGGGATGTTTCCACTGTTCGTATGAATGATGTGATAAGGACAACGAGCTTTTCCCTCGTGTGTCGTGGGAAGTTATGCATTCATTATGGATGAATTTGATTCATGTGTTGTGGCTTAGCAGACTTCCTCATTAAGGTGTATGATAGTGCCGCTGACTCACCCTGTTATCTGTTAAGCAGGCCCCTCGCCGCTCTGAATGAAAGGAAAAACTCCCTCAGAGGGAAAACAGTGGTCACTTTGACGTCATGCTCTCCTTTTTAAAAGCTGGAAAGGCCAGCGATGTACCTCATACTGGTTTCTATGGTTACAACCTCAGATAGTACACTAATATACCGGAATAAATGTGGTGTGCAGCTTGTATGATAATACAAAATCCAAGAGGATTTATGAGGTTGTTTATTACTTTTTTTTACAGGAACAACAAAACAGGTCTACTACTGCTGTCGTTCAGTGCGCTGTCTGTTTTGACTCTTGGATGGACACACGGCACCAATACAGTCGTGCAAAGGAGCTTAGCTTTAATCCTGGCATTGGTGAGACGTCACAGCTGTTTTTCCTCGCCTGCTGCCATACTAGTTAATTTGCAGCAAATACAACCTCCTATTACAGTCAGAGATCTAGAAACTAACTCATAGTCTGAGTTCAGAGCAGCAGCACACTGGTGCGGTGCCAATCACCAGTGACCCACATGACACCTTTCAGCTGCTGCCTCGGCATGTGCTTTCCTCTCCTTTTTGTTTTTATTTCCTCCTCCAGCAATGAGCCAGTGAAACTGTGCTTGCAGGGATCAAGGGCAGCTACTGCATACATCCTGGCTGCTGAGCTCCTCAAAAGTCCCCTTACAATCTACAGCAGATTTCCTTAGCCTGTTAAAATGAATCCAATCGCAGCCCTGGACTACCTGCAGGGCATAGATTGGCTGTTTAATAGCGGAGATGTGTAGTTGCTAGGCCTTTTCATAGAGACTCTTTGGTTACATTACTTTAAGTAGAGAAAGTAGAGTACATACAGTAGTTATCTGCAGTAGGAAGGGTGTTTCTTACAACCTGACTAATGTAAGTCTAATACTGACTCAGATTTTATCTCAGGTTTGGTCTTCACCAGCTCCTGACAAAAATATCTGGGTCTCCAGCTTATTAAATGTTCGACTTTCTTCACCAACCATTTGTTCATCTCTCTGTGGTTTCATACTCGGGATGTAGCAACAGACTCTTTTGCGGAAACCGTCTAAGCTTTGAGACTCAACCATGCAGTCCATGTACAACCAGTAAGCCGAAAACAATGAGCTAAAAGCTGCTAAAAGTGGCCAAAATCTAGTGTAGAGTGAGCGTACAGCTGTTAATTCTCTGCAGTTTCAGCACAACGAGTGACCCTTTTTATATTACATAGAGTCATTTATATTGGAAGAAAATGTCATTTGATGGAGCTTAAAATAAGAAATCCTCACACCACTGCACATGTTCAATAATAAATGACATACAAAGTGTGATGAATGATAAAGTTGTTTATCGTATCAAGTTCGTTTTTATAACATTTTTCAAGTCTCTTGTCAAATCAAATTCAAATCCAAGAGCTAATTTATCAATTTAATTAGACTGATGTCAGCTATGAGCTCCACCTCTCTGCAGCGGATGAGTGAGTGAGTGAATGAATGAGGGAAGTTCAAAGCTTTTAAACAAAACACCAGCTTTACTCTGACTCACAGGTGAGCAACACACGTTTCAGATTCTACCTTATGCAATGATCTGAAATCTCTCACAGGTTTGGGCTCTGATGTGTGACAGCATCTAGATGAATAATTCCTCCCCCAAAAAAGTTCAAAGCTTTTGGTCTGCGTTAGTGTGGATAACAGCAATCTGTCTTACACAGAAATACATCACCAGAGGTCATTATGTAGAATATCAGCCTCGCTGTTATCTGTAGAGGATATCTTATCCGAGGATTGACTCTAAATCCATAATCAATCAATATGAACAAGCAGACGTCTCTGAGCTGTGCATGGTGCGGTCAAGTGGCAATTTCTCATGCAGCCCCGGGGAGTGAGGTTTAGTTTCAGTGGATTCTCAGCGAGGTGAATGTGAAGCTGTAGTTAACAGCAATGACAGCTCAGTTCATTCTTTGCACAGATGTTGGCTCTACTCATAATACAAACCGAATCTCTGCTAGTTTTGGATTTCACTTTTGAACTTCTGAAATCCTGAGCGAGGAGCCAAAAATCCTTCTCTTTGAAAGATGAAAGTCCTCCTCTTCCATTACTGTTATACTGCACATAAGTGTCTGCCTGCTTCAGTATTATTATTATAGAGTATTTTATTGTTTCTGTTTAGACGAGCAATTTAATTTGCATTCAGATCAAAGATTTATTTTTTCCAGAAAGTGTGATTTGGGCATAAAATATGGTTGAGACATTCATTATCATTCAACAGGGGTTGCTGTTTGCCTCCCTCCGTGGTTACAGAGTTGTGAACATTAACGTTTGTGACCTGTTTGTGCTGCTCATTGCTTTATGTATGACATTCTGATAGGGGAATAAATGTCATAAAGAGATACTGATCAGAAATTAATTTCCCTTCTAAGTCCGAGCTGTCACACACGCATGTGCCGAAACCAGATATCTCCCACCGAGAAAATGTCACCGTCTCTCGTATATCGTTTGACCGCACAACAAACGGTCAGCAGTTATCAAGCTCACTGACTGATGATTAAATGAGATGTAACTTTTAAAGCAGCAGTTATGTGCTGATGTGCACCTGTACAGCTACACCTGGCCTTCGCGTCTTTAATGTTGGACATATCTGAAGAATAATTTACAAGGACATATATTATGTGTACATGTTGACTTTTCTTAAGTTGTGAAGTCTATGTACATCAACCAAAAACATCATCATTATCATTCAGGTCATATCGCTGTACACGGGAAATGCGACTGCCTCAGTGAGTGTGTGTCTGTTATCTAACCAATAAAGATCCAGCTTCCTTTCAGCAGCAGCCAGCTCTACCTCCCTGTGCAGCCTGTGAATCAATAGTAGCACACTGATCTCCTGACTTATTAGTCAGGTTGTCACGGAGGAGCAGCCTGCATCTGCTGGCTGAGTAAAGCAAATGTAGCAGCGCCATTAGCACAATCCTTTAGTCTCTCTCTGATGGCTGTGCAGAGCTATGAGACCTGGAGTATCAATCATGAGTGAAAGAGCTGCATTTCTTAAGAGGAAGGGCTTGACTTTACTTGACCAAAGCCAGTGGCAATGGCACAGGTCACTCTCATCACAGGGAGCTTAGAAAGCAAACACAGGCAGCCCATTTACAAGGAATTTCAGACTGTTTTTGCTCTTATTTTTCTGGCACAGATAATGCAGTGTTTTTCTATACATGAGCTCACTTGTATTGTCCTTCACTATCTGGAATGACAATATGAAACATTACCGCAGTGCAACTAATCTCATCAGTGATACAAAACAACTGAGATAGTTCCATTTATAATGAGATCTACTTAGTTAACCCCCAAAGCTTTATCACTGCACATCTGATTCTGATTTTGCAGTGAGGATGTCAGTGGGAGTCTGCCAGTCATTAACTTTGAGAGGAATATCTTGAAAGTCTGTTGGGTGTGTATGTGTGTGCCTGTAATAGACTGCTGCAGACGACTGATGACGGAGCACTGACGTCTCAGCGAGATGAGTCACGCTCCACGTCCCCACTAACGGTACCTCTTCATCCCCCTAACACACCACAGCAACACACTCTCTCTTTCACACACACACACACACACACACACACACAAACACACAAACACACCAGTGCCACTTACAGATCTCCTTCCTCTGGGCTCGCAGGCAGCACCCGCCACCTCACATCCCTCCACAGCAGCAGCACTACACTGCTCTACAGACACATGCTTATTTGATCAGATACACTGTTGTCTCTACTTCTGGCACAGTACATGATACATTTAGCATGTCAACCTGTCGATGCAGATCTGTTACATACTGTAGGAGTGTGTATGTGTGTGCACAGTGTGTCACTGTCAGTAAGTAACAGCTTGCTCCTCCACTATCCCATCTGCTTCCATTCTACTGGAGTTACAAATGAGCAAAATGTTTAAAGTGAGTAAAGACGTTTTGGAAAAGTTGCATTCTTTTGTAGATTGAAATGTGTATCTAAAATTGTAAAATCATAATAAGAAGTGACTTCTCTGAGCCACAAATGACGAGTGGGACTGGGTGGTCCTGGAAGTCAAAGAATCCCAGAAACAGCTTCTGTGTTTGAGCAATGACAAGGGAGATTGAAAGCAGCTATGAATACAAAAGCCATGAGTACATAATACAGGAGAGTAAAATCTGGTCTATGCATGAAACAAACTAGTTTGTACGACGTTGTTGTAGGAAAGAAGTGTTTATAGCTGTTCTGAACGGCCACATTCAAAGGCGGGGTGAAAAGTCGACTCATACAGAAGAGCGAGACGCAGTAATTGTTGAACTTGGGATAACGGCTCACTTATGTAGGGGTTAGGTAACAACAATATTTGCACTCGTACATATGAAAAGTGATGAAAGTAGCTGTGTAAAGAGTAAACAAGACTAAAAGTCTACAGCCATGCTAGTGGCTCTGTGAGGCTGTACTTAGTGTAGTGCTTTGAGCTACATGCTAACATCAGCATGCTAACATGACGCAATCACAATGCATTGCTAACATGCTTTTGCTAAGCAGGTATAATGTTTACCAGGATCACCATCTTAGTAGCATGCTAGCATTTGCTAATTAGCACTAAACACAAAGTGCAGCTGATGCTGGAATGTCGTTAGTTTTGCAGATACTTGGTCATAAAATATTGGACCTGATGATGGCGCTAGATGAAAAGTCAGGGGATCGAAGTTATTAAAATTCATCCTGAGGGGGACACTATAAATATGTGTGTACCAAATTTCATGGCAGTCCATGTAATACTTCTTGAGATATTTCAGTCTGGACCAAAGTGGTGGACTGACAGACTGAGAGACCGATACTGCCATCCTTAGAGCCACACTGAGCTAGAGAGAGAAGTTCAAAACCTGCCTACTTTCTCACCTCCAAACACCTGGCTGCGTAAAGTGGACATGATTATCAGTTTCAGAGAGTTACAAAAATTGTCAGGTGTAGCCTCCCCCATTTCTGACTTTGGAAAGGTGTCAGGGGTAGGGGGTTTCAGACGCTGATGACAATCCAAAAAGCACCCTTTACAAGGTGAAGGTTTTCAAATTATCTAATTGTTTGTTTTCATGGTGTGCTTTTATATTTTAATTTAGACATATATACAAGTCAGATACAACCAGCCGATAACACACAGGAGAGCTTTCCTGTTAACAAGAGCACATTAGGTTACTTTTACAACAGTACTGTGCAGCCATCTATTTTTTTGTCACGCTCCACTAATCTCTCTCTCCCTCTCTGGCTGTGTGCATTGTGCACAGCAGGCATGGAGGATTTAAAAAGAGTGCCTGGCATGGGAGGAAAGGTGCTGGTGGGGCTGAAGTGCCATCTCACGTGTGTTTCTCCCGTGCGTCCCTCTTGCATGCCAGACTGTGGAAAACAGACTGTCGTAACACCGTGGTTATACAACACAGCCCAGCTAGTGGCACAGTGGACGAGAGGTGATGTCAGTAAAGCGTGACAGTATTGTCAGTGTTCAAGTACAGACAGTATGTTTTAACACCAACTTATGAGAGTTACATATTGGAGGTGAGGGTAGGACAGCAGGTACAGATGTCAGCCATTCTGATATGGAGCAAGATAACAGATGATCTGTTTTTGGAGAATAATATTTATTTTTAATTTTTTGTGAAACAACTTAAGGGGAAATCTTGTCTACATTTTTTTTGGGTACCAACAACTATTTTAACAGCAACTGAGATGATAAGGATAAAGGAAGTAATATTATGCCATACTATTATGCTGATCAACAGTTGGTGGTGGTAATGCGCAAAGACACGAAGCAATTCGCCAACAAAGGTGGTGAAGAAGAAGAAGGGCTAGCTAATACACATAGATTTTCAATATTTCAAAAATTGGCTGTGCAAATGTTTTATGAGGAAGTAAATGCATTCAACACATTTGTCTGGCCTGAAGGGTACACACAGTGCGTTTTGGTGAGAAACACTAAATGTAAACGTAACTTTTGTTTGTTTACAACAAAAGTAATGGATCTGAATACGTCCTTCACCACCGATTTCAAAAAACAGAATTTGTTGTGTTCACAGGTGGGAAGCTAGCGAGGTTTCTTCCCCGTGACCCTCGTGACCTTGTGATAAAGCTCATCTCTGGCAGGTGAAAAAAGTGACACGTCATGGAGGTGGGAGGCCGTTGACACCAGTGTCAGTGTGCAGGGAGGACTGAGGGGTCAGGCCTCTACAGACAGGTTTGTATTTTTAAAACAATTACATAGTTTTAGATATACATATTTTAATTAATATACATACAAAATACTGTCAACAAAAAAAAAAAAACAGGCTTGAGAAAAAAAGTGCAATATGCTAACACACTGCCATGTTGATGACATGATGATGCTAATTCAAATATGGTCGGTTATATTTGTACTCTCGTACTGTGCGTCTATACTGTGTGTCTCCTATTGTGAACCTGTTATAGCTGAAGTTCAAATTTGCTGTGGTGGTTTTGTTACATTTTTTGTTTGTTTTTGTAGGCGTGCCAGTTGCAGTGAGAAGTGGTTTGTATTATGTTGACTGAGGACTTACGTTGCTTTCATCAGATTGTTGGTTATAATTCTACTCATCCCTCATCCCTCCCATGAACACCTACCAACCCTGGTCAACACCTTCCCCACACCAACAAGACAGCAATAAAGTTAGCAGGGACAAGAACTGCAGTGCAAAGGGAATTAGGCACGCTGAAGTGGGAGAAAATGGGGCTAAAAATACATAAATTATAAGGTTAAACAAAGCAGTGTAAAACTAAATCTAGCTAACAAAGCTCTAACCAGTGTGATGGTCATGCAAACACAAAGCCAACTTTAAACCACCAAGTGTTATCTGCTCTAAAAATATACTATCTACCTAAAATTCAATAAAAGCCCATTTCAGTTGAGGAGATTTACTGTCCCACTAAATATCCCCTGACCATGAAAGCAGAAGTAGATATAACTGAGGGGAGTGCTATATTACAACCAAGGCGATGAGATAAGCCTGCTAGCAGTAGGGGAAAAAGGTAAACATCCAGGGAGATTAGATGAGGAACACGCACAGTTCAAACACTGGTCTGAGTGGCAAAATACTCCTTCGCCACCAAAACATATCCACCATCTAGTTTCAGAAGTAAAACAAAGAGTCTATTCTGTTCAGATTTAATCCATACATTTCGTTTTAGCTTTAGGTCATCCCATGAAGCTTCGAACTAATATGATAGTGGTGGTGGCAAACAGAAGAGTGCATGCTGATTGAGAGCTAAGCCTGATCTTATCTGGAGCGTGCTGCAGATGTCGGTGCTTGCTGGCCTGCTTCTGGAGCATGAGGTCTGGGTGTGGTTTCTAGTCAGCCTGCTGTGTCTGTGCCGAGACACACAGAGCCCAAAAGCTACAGTCAAACTTGTTTAGGTCACGTGACCCTGCAGCCAAGAGTTCAGTTGTTGCTGGAATCCTTCACTGATGACAAACAGTAAGACAAGGAAACATGTTCTTCATGCCGGTGTTACTGCAAACAGCCGATTGTTTGTACAAGCAATTTTGTGCTGAGAGGAAACACCAATGTGGAGAAGAACGCTTTAGATTCATCATTGTTTTTCACAGAGGAGCGTCTCAAAGGTCACATTATTCATTTGACCCAGGTGGTTCTGCAGAGTGAGTCACACCACCTTCAGCAAAGAGAAGAACTCCACCTCACAGATTTTCTGAGTGGACAGCATGCTTACGTATCTGGAGACGGGGGGGAGGAGGGCTCGTGTGCAGGAAAGTGACAGACACCAGAACAACTCTGTGGTGAGTGAGTCACTGTACCTGCTAACTAGCAAGTGCCTGATGAAATGAAAAGCAGAACTGCCAGTGCTTGGCTGCGTCATGTTACACCGGGTAATAAGAAGAGAGATTGGTTTGCAAGAAGAGGAAGAACACACACACAGTAATCACAAATGGAGCCACCCAACACCCAACATTTTAATTATTGCTATCATACACATGCTAAGCAGTTTTTCTTCTATCCAAGACCAAAGGTGTCATAAGTCATTGGCATTTCTCACATCTTTCAAAGGTGGCTACGCCTACAAGTATCCTTACTCATCATCAAACTTGATCCCATTGATCACATTTCTGGCTTGACACTTTCTCATGTTACCTCAGTGTTACCTTTTTCAGCTGCATTCCCCACTGGATATGGGTGCGTCTCAGAGAGGCCATGGGGAAAGGCTTCCACACTTGCCAACTTCGTCAAGAGTGTCAACAAAGATTCCCCTTGAGCACATTACCAAGAAGACGTTTCACTGGTCACTGGTCAATGCATGTTACCTAATAGTTCTGGGTAAATATTATATACTGTATGTAAAACATAACACAGAACAACTCAAAATACTTTATTTAACAATTAGTTTTGATACAGGCTGGATGTTCCGCAGGTCATACTCAGGGTTGCCAACTTTGGGTACCTGGCTAGAGTAACATTTTGATGCCATGGCCCATGGGCTTAATCACATGTGCTTTATCACGTGCACATATCTGGACTCAATTCACAATCAGGGTTTTAAAAAGTATGCACCTTACACATGAGGCGGGAGCAGAACCTTATATTCTAAGATTTAAGGATATAGCCTGAGTACACCACCCCGGGACTTCCACCCTGGGAAATACTCACAATTTCACAATATTAGACAAACACTAACCCAATAAAGGGCACACAGGTTCATTCACTAATGAAAGTCAAAGACGTGTTGTTTCCAATATCAAAACTACACTGTTTTATTGAATGTTCACAAGTAGCAAGAACCAGAAATAAACAAAAAGAAACAAAAGAACACAAGAACCTAAACTACTCCAGACACATATCCAATACATGAACACACACACAGACACAGACAAATCTACACATGGCCTCACATACTCAGCCAAATATACATGAACATACACTCACTCACTCACTGGTTTGCTTGAACGCCTTGGCGTAGAGTTTTCTGCCAGAACAGCTGTCCAATCAACATGGCGATAAGCATCGCGCACATAAACAGAGAGTAATTTAAGAGCCTATACTCATAGAATGGGGGTTACAGTACGTAACCAACAGTACGTACGTTCGCCAGTTCATCTCTGTTGCTGTCGCAGTGTTTTGGCATGAGAATTCTTTGGGTAGCGTGAGAGCGTGAGACTGAACGTGAAAGCGTGTGTCTCACGCCAGAAGCGTGAGAGTTGGCAACACTGTCATACTTGCGACCTGATCCACATAATTATGAACTGACGACATTCCAGGCTGGATGAAAACACTGTCTAATTTAATGGTTACATAAAAAACAAGTTAGTGTGCCGGCATGTTGATTTCTTTTATAGAATGTAATGATACATTTTCCGTTGTCTGCTTCCTGAAGCAAAATTATTGTTTTAGCCATGCTAGGGACGTGACTATGTCAGTCCACCTCTTTGGTCCAGACTAAAATATCTTGACAAATATTGGATAGACTGCCTAATTACTTTGGTGATCCTCTGACTTTTCCTCTTGTGCCATCATCAGGTCAAATTTTTAATTAAAAATACTTTGCTTTATGATCAAATATCTGCAAAACTAATGACATTCTCATCAGTCTCAGCTGTATTTTGTGTTTAGTGCTAAGTAGCAAATGTTAGCACTCTAACACGCTAAACTAACATGGTGAACATGGTAAAAATTATACTTGCTAAACATCAGCATGTTAGCATTGTCATTGTGCACATGTTAGCATGCTGACATTAGCATTAATTCAAAACACTATTGTGTCTAAATACAGCCTCACAGAGCTGCTAGCATGGCTGTAGACACTTAGTCTTATTTGGGTGTCTATAATACTTTTTACCTTGCCTGATTCCTGAAAAAAATGATTCACTCATATGATTCAATTTTCTAGTTTTTTAGTTTCTGTTTTCCAATATCTCTAATATCTCTCTGTCAGACAATAAATGCCTGTCTCAGTCTTGATAAAAGCTGATGGAAAGAAGCCCAGAACTTTATCATTCTATTCTTCACAAAGTCTGATATGTTGTATTTTATAAATATTGTCAATAAACCAAACCAAATCATAAAAACAAGCACCCACCTTGATGTATTTATACATACACTATTCTAAGCATCAGACACTATCCACTATTTACTTGCACACTATGACAGCCTGGCAGTCTGACAGAATGAAAAACACACAATATCAAATTAAATGGCACAGCCTACTAACAGATTATGAATACTGCGCAATAACCATCATCAAGGTACACGTTACAGTTTTTTCCCACGAACCAAAGCTTCACTCAACTTTCTCCACCCTGCCACTGTACTGTCAGATCAGTAAGCTTGGTGTAATCAAGGCACCAGCAGCCATCAGTCCCACCT
This sequence comes from Maccullochella peelii, assembly GCA_002120245.1. NCBI lineage: Eukaryota > Metazoa > Chordata > Actinopteri > Centrarchiformes > Percichthyidae > Maccullochella > Maccullochella peelii. The sequence continues at coordinate 73,322 of LKNJ01001091.1, read as the reverse complement.
ACCCCAGGCGTCAAAAAGAGGCAGATTCCTTTCTCTCCTCCCACTGTTGGACTTGTTTATTTTTCTCCACTCAGAAGTGGACAGTGATAGCCATCTGGTGTGTCTCCACAGTGTCTCTACTGTTCCACTAAAAGGTATTTGTTTATTATGTGTATATCTACTATACTTGCGTGTTGTGGTTCCCAGTCTCTGTAGGTAATCTGTATGTTATTTATTATCTGTGTTATTCCATGTGGGATACACCAGGGTTCAATTGTGGGTCTCTTACAGTGCTTTCTGGAGATGCTACTACTAAGAAAAAAAGAGGCCATATTAACCTGACCCTCGCCTCCTTGCACTATTTGTTATCGAATCAAATTCAAAATACTTGTGTTTAAAGTTCTGCATTGTTTGAACGCACCAATAATAGTTAATATATAATAGTTAAGGCACTCGATTTCAGCTAGGGACCTTTGTTGCATGTCATACCCTCTCTCTCTCTTCCTACTTTTCATGTCTATCTCTTCACTATTATGTCTACTATCAAATAAATGATGAGTAAAAAAACTTTTTTGCATTGCCTTACACCTGCTTATGTTACAGAACTACCAACCCCCCACTGCACGAACAGATCCTTTAGATCCTCCAAACAAGGTACGTTAATTATCTGACAGTCCAGGCTAAAGTGTGTTTTCATTTTGGCTTCTACTGGAGACTGTGGAGTATTTGACTAATTCACCTATTTTTATTCCCAAGTGTAAAATGGTGACTGATTCTGTTTTTTACTTTGCTTTACCTTTTCACTATGTTGCTGCAGGTTTAAATTTACCATCACCCATCATTTGTTTATGATATACACTGAATGTATCGTTGGCTTTCCTTTTCAAACAAATGAACAAGAACAAATTTTTCATGCTGCTGATTCACCTTGTGTCCTGAGAGTGTATAAGGTACAAGTGGGGTTCTGTGCACATGAAGTACTTTTTTTTTGCGTAAAGCACTTACCTATGAAATAAACTGCCTTACTAATCATAAATAGCACACAATCCCCTCAGGACACATTAAGGCAACAGCAGAATGATTAACTGGCTGACATTGTCCATCTGGACTTGGATAAAACTATTAATTTAACTATGACACATCCCAGTGGTCTAATTAACTCCACTTCAACATGTGCCACTGAGGTAGTAAGTACGGTAACACCTTTGCTGCCAGCACCGGGGTTTAAACTTCTGTTTGTTGACAGCTGGCCAACATAACCTCACAGCGCACTATTTCACACTGAATAAGTCTTAAAATGTGTTGTGTGGTGTTTCACATACAACTAGAAACACATGCATGCACTGTATACTGTATAATGGCTCATTTAACTACGGTTTATTGTTTGGCAAGTTTAGTTTTATTCAAACACTAATAAAGCAGCTGCCAGTGACAATGTTGTTGACTTTGGGGTTGTGCGGGGCTGATGAGGCAGAGTGCCTCTGGCCCCTGGAGGGTTTATGAGTGTTAAAGTTGCGGATGTTAGCGTCCACTGTTCTCTGATAATGACCTGCTGACTGAGGGTAGGCAGTCTGTGTCTCTGACTACATAGCATGTCTCAGTTGGGAATAGTTTTGACGCATGCTGCTGTTCCTTGAAAAGGCAAGCGCAATGGGAGTCTTTCATCACAGCTCCACTTTCAAAAGGCTCAGGGCTTTAATGACACAGGAAAAACGTCAGTGTTTCTTACAGTAGATTTAGTCCCGAGCAGCTTGTCTCTTGTAATCAATCAGGTAAATGCTCCAGACTTTTCCAGGGGTTTCATTATCTAATTATTCACCTTTTTCAGGATTTGCAGCTCTGATCGCATCAGGCGCGGCAGCTAGCCCATCACCCACACACTGAGCTACAGACCACTCCACTGTGCTGTGTTGAATCATACTGTCTGACCAGCTTTGCGCACTGTTCTGATAAATAACTGTGAAGTGCTCTTAGCAGCACTGCTTGCAACAGGCGACTGACAGAGTTCAATCAATGCATCTGCCGGAAAACAGAGAGGCTAATGAGATTTTCCCTCATTGTCTCTGTCATTTTACAGCACAGACACGCTGAGCCTGTCAAGTCAACTCTAAAACATGATGTCTGTCATTGCTTGTGATTTTTATTTTTGTCAGCTTATTTGTTCAAATATTTTTTATTAAATACTTTTGTAATAGACCATAACAGGCAGTTTTACCAGATGCGTTTCTCCAGAGCAACATGCCATGAACGATAAGTTAGGAGTTAGATGAAAAGATCAATACCACTCTCATGTCTGTATGGTAAACACGAAGCTTCAGCCAGGAAGCCAGTTAGCTTAGCTTAGCACAAAGACCGGAAACAGGAGGAAACCGCTAACCTGGCTCTGTCCAAAGGTAACAATATCTGCTTATTGACACCTCTAAAGCTCACTAATTAACACAGTTTGTTAAATCTGTACAAAAACCAAAGTGTAAAAATGACAGTTTGCCATTTTACGGGGAGTTCTGTGCCAGACTTTTTCTTCGCTGTGACCAGTAACTTATTTGAGTCTCCAATGGTTGTCTGGCAACTGCTCAGAGAAAGGAAAAAGTCCAACACGTATCGTAAAACAACAAATTGTCTTTATACACCACCGGTTTTTGTACGGATTAAACAAACAAGATACAACGCGTTAATTAGTGAGCTTGTAAGTGTTTACCCTATTTCCAGTCTTTATGCTAAGCTAAGCTAGCTGACGGTAGCTTCGTATTTACAGCACAGACATGAGTGTGGCATTGATCTTCTCATGTAACACTCTAGCAAATAAGTGTATTTCCCAGAATGCCTAACTGTTCCTTTGAGTTTTCCATTATTGGATGACCTGTTTTACCTTGGAGTTTAGTTGAGTTCGTAACATGCTGTTTTATTATGTACGTTATTGATTTTGCCGCTCTTCATACCAAATCATTAACAAATGTATTTAACTTGAGTGACTGGAGAATATCACATTCAGAGCAATGAGCAACCTCAGTAAGTGAATCGTGTTTAAAGAGCTGGCATGAAGCTCTGATTGTCTACCTTATGGTACGGTTAAATTTGACTCCACAGCACACAACCCTAATCAGCTGCATCAAAACAATCATTAACTAACCTCCCGCTGCCTCCCCCTTTTTCTCGGCCTCCTTCTCCTCATACGACAGAGGGCGAGACTCTAGACTACACCTCAGAGACTCCTCGCTCTCACCTCCCACACCCCATGTGCCATCATCCCTTTCACAGAGCTCCATAATATAAACAGGACCTCACACACAGCACACAGAAGAGGCTGAATCAGTGTAGTACACACACTGAAAAAAAACATATTTAACACAATGTTCAGAACATTATGCTGTGAACAAAGTTAGCTCTGTATCCAGCACCTCTCTAAGGCTTTTACTGCCACATGATAATTCTGGGTGCACAAATGTGTTTGGATTTCCGCCTTACTCCTCTGTACAGCTACTTTGTTAATGGCACAGTATGTCCTACATGTAGCACAGCACATATCCTCAAAACTGCAGGTAAAGTCTTTATTTTAGGCTGACTGGAGAACTGCTGTCCACTCACAGAGCACACATGGCTCTTGGGTGGGTGTTTGAAATTATTTAATAATGTTTAATTTACTCTAATGGGTGTGGGCTTACATAAACACTGGCATAGAGTTGATATTATCACTTTCAGAATTAAATTAATATTCACAATTTTGCTGTTTATGAAATAGCTTAATATACAATATGTTACTGTCTGCTTAAAAAGCCTTACAGCAGCTAAAACTACAGAAAGTAATTTGCTGCAACCAGCAAACAAATTAAATCACTTTAAACACATTTGCCATTACATTTTTCCTCTAGTGCCCCCTCAAACGAATCTCATCAAATCACTGTGGTACATTAATGTCTCGTTCTCACGTGTCCAGGTTATCTAAAGTAAACATTAAAACTACAAACAATGGGTTTTCATCAGCGACACACCAGTCTCCTCTGTGTTTATACTGGCTCTTTAACAGTGTAAAGGTTATAAACCTAAGCCACTGGCCGTAATATGAGTGGTGTCCTCCCATAGGTTGGGAGGTTACAAACACACCATTGATAGGCTGTCTCTGAATGGTGTTAGGAAGAAGCCATCTGCTCCTGTTTATGGTTCATTAACCCCGCTACCCCTGGATAACCGGCTGCCCCGACAGCAACAGGTACAAGAGGTCTGGGCTTCTTGTTGAGATGATACTTAGAAAAAAATATATAAGGCCAAGTCTTGTTTTTGCATCAACACCTTAATTCAATAATTTACCATTAAACAACAATAACTGGAAAATCCTTACCTTCCCAGAAGTCCATAGCCATACTGTGAATCTGCAAGCAGTAATGTGATCTCGCCCTTCTGCATGGCTATTACACACTCCTCCAGGGCCTACAAGTGTCAAAAACAGTGTTATTTAGAGGACTGACTGAGCTTTTTACATAATTACACAAAATACCTTTAAGCATAACTTTGGGTGCATTTCAATGTCCTTAAGTGACTAAAACATCAGATGATGTTTCAAGCATGTGAACCAGCTTTTAGCCATGCGCTCTAGGGATGTCAGTGGTCGAGACTGCAATATATCAATAACAATTGGACGGATTGCCTTAAAATTAAAAATTTCCTGTGGGAACCACACATATTTGTGGATCCCACAGGATTAATCATAATGATTTTGGTGATCCCTTGACTTTTCCTCTAGCGCCACCATGAGTTTGACATTTTTGATTTTGAGTGAAATGTCTCAGTAACTATTGGATGGATTGTCATGAAACTTGGTACACACATTCATGTTCCAATTCTTTGGTTTATGACCCACAAAACTAATGACATTGCCATCAGCCTCAGCCATACTGTGTTTTGTGCTAAGTAGCAAATGTTAGCATGCTAACACGCTAAACTAAGATGGCAAACATGTTAAACATTATACCTGCTTAACATCAGCATGCTTTCATTGTCATTGTGATGTTAGCATGCCAACACTAGCATTTAGCTCAATGCACCGCTGTACATAAGTACAGCCTCACAGAGCTGTTAGCATGGCTGTAGACTCTTTTACCTGTTTTACCAGTCTCTATTGGTGGCTGATGAAGTGTAATGAAATATAAGTGCTCTATACTGGAGAAAACTACCAGAAGAAAAGTGTTGAAAGCTTTAACCTGGTTTACGTCCCCCTCTCCGATAACAAAGACAAGGTTGCAGTCCTTCTCCACCACAGTGCGGTCCTCCAGGACACACTGCATCTTCACAGTAACCTCCTGGCCCCAGGTGGGGCGCAGGGCGTGCGGGTCCCTGGACTCCAGCACCTTCTTCCTCAACAGTCGGTCCTCTGCGTGAGGAAAGAAGAGAAGGTCATGCAGGAGGAAGCCAGCTTAATCTGCTAGTTGCTGATAAACTAGTAAACACACCAAGCTTGATCTCAGTCATGTTTTGGTCACTTATCGTCTTTTGTGGTCAGGGTTTCAATCCAAAATTAAATGTAAAAGGTTAAAGTTAGGTAAAGCACTAGTTACTGGTACAGTAAGTTAGTGATGCAAGATTCAATACCAAGTCTAAACATGTTCACTGATGTATCCTTACCTGTGATATCCTGCCAATCTTCTGCTGTCAACAGCTCCTCAAAGGTTGAGGAAGTCCACTCCTTCATCGTATATTCTGGAAAGAGACTCTCTGCTGAGCTGTCCCTCTCCAACACATCATCATCTGTTGATGGGTCTTGGAATCGAACCATCTTCCAGCTGTTTGTTTTTTTCAGTTTCCGCCGTTCCTTGCATTCTGCGTCTCCACTTTCTTGCTCAGGATCAGAGGGGCTTTTAAACTCAGTGCTTTTATTCTCTCCTGCACAGCTCTCTGTTTCAGCTTGTTCTCTCCCGCACAGCTCCTCGTCTTCCTCTGCAGGCCCACAGGGCAGCTCGGTGTGACTGTCCCTGTCAGCAAGCCCAGAAATGGCCTCTCTTACCTCAGGCTCTATAGGCGCCACTTTTTGCTCTTCACAACATGGCTCTGTCTCCATTTCACTACAGAGAGCTATGGACACTATCTGCATTAGTCTCCAAAAGGGATGATCCTCTTTGTCCAGCCAATGTTCCACTTGGGTGCAGGTTAGTAGTTCTGTTGTGACCCAACTTCTACACTCTGTCAAAACAAAAAGAATATCTCCATGACATAATATTTACAAAAATACATGTTGCGTTTCATGAAATCCAGCTCAGAGTGCATCCCTAAATCCTGGCTTCATCTACAGTCTTTTTTTAAAAAGCTTTGTCCCGCCTGAAGCTGCGTAGTTTCTGCAGTTCTGTTGCACTTTGACCTCCTCTCTACGGCTTGTGTCCGTCTTAGCCTACGTAGTCCAGTGATGTGACAGCAACAAAAAATGATCAATGTAAAGAAACTGCGCAGCCCAACGAAGCACTCCCAGCCAGCAGGCTGGTGCAGTGGTAATCTGCAGGATTAGAATAGAAAAACCTAATCTGCCAGAACGTCTGTAAGCTTCTTAATGACTTCACCGTCGTGCCCCATAACGCAGTTTCCATGAACGCAATCTACCAATAAGATCTCGGGTGGTACAAGCTCTAACTTAATTTGCTTTGAGTTACATTGGGGGATTTTTATTTTCACTTTTTAAGAAGTGCCACAGCACTCATGGAAGAGCAGTAATAACCTGCAGACTGTAAAACTGACAGTAGATTACAGATTAAATACACAGTTTTTATGGTGTAAAACTGCTGGAGGATACACATTTCACATCATGTGTATAATTCATTTGGGTATTTTCACAATTATTCTTGAAAACTGAAAAAAAATGCTGTGTTTTTAACCCAATAAGGTAGTTAAATGATGTTTGCTTGTGTGAAGTTCATCGTGAAAATGAATTACATGAAATTACATTTTTCTGAGCCTAAAATTAGAGATAAATGCTAAACTGTAAGTATTTAACTGGGAAGAGTTTGTTCTGTCCACTGGTGCATATTTAATTCTGCACCCCAGTCAACCAGTAAGTTCAGCAGACAACGACAAGGATGTACTAATATTTATGGTATATTGAGACTTTGAGCTAGACGGGTTTAAGTGACAATTTTAGGACAAGTGAGGTTCATATTATGTATTGATCTAAAAGCTGAAGTGTTCTGACCCAAAGCCAGATATGTTAGCTAAAAACATCCACTTGTTCACAGAGGGTGATATAATGATAACAAGATTGAGATAATGTCACAACACTGCTGTAAAGGCTTTAGTAGACTTTATGAATCTGTCATTTTCAGCAAATGAATGGTGCAGAAAACATTATCCAGTTGTTACCATTGATGCACCTCTGCAAAGTATTTCATCACTTAACATTTTACCAAAATATCACACATTATATCGAGTATTTGGCTGTCGTGTCAGGTGCCTTAGAGTCATATTTCCAATTCATGGAGGAAACATCAACACTGCAGGAGCAGAACTTGATGTAATAATAGTTCCTCCCAGCTATATTGTAAATGAACACTGCATTGCTGATTGTGAAGCTAGTCTTTAATCCACAGCCAAAGCATGTTGTCCATCAGGGATTAAATGAATACAAATTCCATATATCTTTACATTTCTCTGACACACAGAGAAATTATACACATACATCGAATATAAGGGTCTTCCTTTTTGGCATTTGTTCGGAGTTTGTTCTTTCACGAGCACTATGCTTTAACACAATTTTGATAAACTTTGGTACTTTCATTTCACTACTGTGACTTCTACTTGCCTAGATTTCAGAAGAAAATACTGCACTTTTTGGGCCTCTGCTCTTATTTTACTACAGAAACATTTCAGATTAAAACATATGATAATCTTACAAAATGTGATGGGTTATTATAAATGAAATTAGCCAACAGTATTCAAATGAGCTCAACCTCGATCAGCTACAACATTAAAATGCTGCTTACACATTAACTGTCAGTAATAATAATGCAATATTCCATATTATATAATGATTGGAGCTGAAACACCTATTTGGATAATCAATTCATCATTTTAGTCCTATTTCAAGCAAAAATGTCAAACGATCTCTGGTTGCAGCTTCTCAGATGTGAAGATTTGCTGCTTTTCTTCTTATTATTTGATAGTAACGTGGATATCTTTGGGTTTTGGACAGTTGGTTGGACAAAACAAGACATTTTAATATGTCACTTTTGGCTTTGGGAAATTGTTATGGGCATTTTTCTGACATTTTACAGACAAAAATTAATGATCGATTAATTGAGAAAATAATCGGCAGATTAACTGTGAAAATAATCACTATAGTTGCTGCCTGAAAAATAATATTCTGAAAGGGGCCAATCTACATAATAAGTATACGTCCATTTCGCTGATTTTACTTTACAAATTTTTTTTGTTAAGGAATAAGTAAAGTCTTTAATAGGTTTTGATTTATACTATACTATACAGCGTTTCTCTGCACTGCACAAATAAATATGAATGTCGTTTCCAAAATGCCACTCATACATTAGTCTGCAGGTGTGTTTATAGCCTACCTCCTAGTGTGTGTGTGCGTGTGTGTTGTAAAAAGAGTGCATTCACCAAAATCTAGGAGAAGGAGCCACCCAGAGTAAAAATAGATCAAAGACAATATAAATACAGGCTGGAGGCTCTAAGTGAACAAATGACCAACGAGAATGAGCTGGAAAGCGAAAGTAAATTTTCCTTTTTACTTCGTACTTCCTCTGTGTGTGCGCGCGTGTATGTGCACGTGTGCGTGCGTGCGTGTGTGTTAGCCCCGCCCACACGCTCTCTCCTCCGTGACGTTTCAGGCAGAATGTCGCCAATAGAGTTCAGTTGTAGAAATGGCAGCGCTGAGACAGGAGCATCGGTATGGGCTCTCCTCCTGTGGCAAAATCAACAAAAACACCCCGAATCAAACTCTGTATCACGTCAAACTCACTGACACTGCCATCCGGACCGTCGAAGCCTACCAGAACCTGAAGGTAAGACAAAATGATCAGGTTGAACTTTGGAGCTCGTGTGTGTTTTGTTTTTTTCCCCCAGCTAGCCTATATTTTCATTTTCTTAATCGCCTCCCAACTCCGGGAACTGTAAAATCCCCATTGGAGACTTGGAGCTTGTTCATCCTTCTTGTGGGGGGAAAAAAGTAAAGTTTAAATAGTTCAATAGCTCGTGGACTGCTCAAATCTCATCGACAAAAGCTGATAAGTGTTGTGTGTCTCGGTTTATTTTTGCTGTGATACAGTAGAAGGCAGGCAAAGCTTGATTTATTGTGATCATAACAGGCAATTGAATAGACTTTGATGAATGAAGGGATTTCATTAAGTTCTCCTATAAGCCCCGAGTTAAATTTGTTTTGAGCAGAAAAAGGAGAGGCTCAGGCTTTTTTATTATTTTTTTTAAATTGTCTGCTTGTCTACCAAAGCGTAATCTCCCGAAAAACCAAAAGGTATTAAAGTTCCCATATGACAGAGGTTTGCGATTATGCCCTGAGCTTTAAACGCCTGCTGTTTTCTCTCTGCTTTTCTATACATAGGCTACATTGCATCTGAAATTAATTACTTAGATTATGGGCGAACACAGATGATTGTCATTAAATGTTTTTTTAAAAAAAGCTGTTTTTTCTGCTCATTTCGCTCTCGGGAATAAATTAATGAACAAGCTATCAAGCAAATTATTCGACTCCTCTGAATCGGGAGACTGTTTTATTGCTTTTATGGTCCATTAGATTAGACCGAGATAATTCAGTCTATCCAAATGGCCTTTCCCAGAGCACTGCTTGATAAGACAGTTAGTCCCACAGTTAGGACTGCAGTTGGAGGCTCATTTGAGGGTTTTTTTCCTGGATGTGGGAATCGGTGGTTCAGCTGTAGCCTATAGCGCGCACTGAGCTCGTTGACAGAACTCGGCAAGTTGGTGCTGGGCTCTTGTTGTGTATTATTGTTTTTTTTGTGCCTTTTACACGCCTGGAAGCCCGCCCAACTCCGGAGCTCATTGGTCTGCGAAGCAGAGTAAACTCCAGAGCTCACACAGTCTGACAGCTTCCTCAAGGCCAAAGCAGGCAGGCAGGAGAGGTGACTGCAAAAGTTTTCCAAGTCAAAGACCACCCCAGAAAATACTGTTTCAGACCGCTGGACTCCCACTGTGTGTGTGTGTGTGTGTGTGTGTGTGTGTGGAAGATTTTGCCCTCAGGAACCTCAACCTGAAAGAGTTTCTGTTATTAGACATGATTTATTTATGATTTTCATGTCTGTGTTGTAGGTGAGGAAAGGGGCTTGTGAAACCTAGAATAAAGAGTTCTTATACTTGAAATTGTATAGCCTTTATATCAAATTAGGGCAACTAACTATTTATCTACCGATTGTTTTCTCAAGTAATCGACTAAGTTTGGTCTATAAAATGTCAGAAAATACTGAAAAATTCCCCGATCACAATTACACAAAGCCCAAAGGTATTCAATTTACTGTCATAGAAGACTTATAAAACCAGCAAATATTCCCTTAAACGTTTAATTGATTATCAAAATAGTTGCAGAGTTACTTTCTGTTGATCAACTAATTTCACAGTTTCCCAAGCTAAAGCTGTTCCTTTCAAACTTGTTGTTTTTTCCAACCAACAGTTAAAAACCCAAAAATCAGTTTACTATCACAGCAGACGTACAAAACCAACAAGTATTCACATTCGCAACCAGTGAATTTGTTGCACTTTTGCTTATTAAATGAAATAAATAAATTATCATAGAAAAAAATAAGATGCTTTATTTTTCCACTTATGACAAACCTTCTCAAAAATGGTCGAGCCAAATTCAGACCATTAAGTAAGCAAGTCTGATTTAGCCCTACGACTGCATTTGTAATATGTAACAAACATTATGAGCTTTAATATTTAGTATCAATATAATATTTAGTAGTATAAAAGCTAACGCATGATGAAGAAAATCACAACAATACTCCTCAATAGGGAAGACATTTCCCCAAACCATTAATAATAAATTAAGAGTGCTGTCAATCACGTGCACAGCTGTACTTCACAGATAATAGTCTCCATCTATTAACCATGTATCATGTTGCCTCAAAGGCAGACATTTTTTTATGATTTTAATATTTCTTTATCAGTAGGTTGGGGAGAAACAATATGATGTTCAGGAGCTTAAGCCAGGCACACTGTGGTCTTGGAGAGCAGCACAGTTACAAACCACAGGGCTTATAGAAATTACCTTTTTAAAGATAGATGATTGGTTTCAGAAGGAGCTTTGTCTTTCCTCTGGGATCTGTAGCCTTTATTCATTTAATCACTTAGAGGGGAAATCAGCTAAAACACACACACACACACACACACACACACACACACACAGATGCTCAGCAAACTGGTTGACATGAGAAAAGTTTTCTGTAGGCTATGGATCGATTAATCACACACATTCCTCTGAAGATTAGTGCCAGAAACCTCTGAACTGTAGACTTGATGATATAGAAATATGACAGTAATCCATCAGGGCAAAGCCTGATGGGAAGTGGCAATTATGGCAACGTTTTGGCATTTAATGAGGAAAGTTTACCAAGCCTTGTCTCATTAAGCCACACTGCTGTTATCTAGAGAAATCCGCTGAGCAGAGCTGGAACAATGGCAGTATATTTTCACTCATAATGTTTGAGCTGTCCATTAGATTCAAAATGATTCCTGAATTAGTGACCAGTTTCTTCTTTTTCCTCTCTCTCCTCAGGCATCACTATCAAATCAGCCAGCGATTTGCTTCAAGGGGAGCCAGGGGGTAAGATGTTTTGCATACTTGCCCTAATGCCTCAGAAATTGAATGCTCTAATTAGTTCTGATTTGCTGTGGAGTGCACTTGCGACAGTTCTCTTATCTTATTTGATTCTTAAGCATTCAATAAGCACTTACATGTATCCACGAAGAGGTCGGCCTTGTGACTTTCCAAACACTGGGATGATTTTAGTGTCATTTCAGTCTGGGTTTAGTTGCCCAGGACTATTTTATCTCTTAGAACATCGAAACCGAAAGATCCAGTGATCAACACGGAGAAGATGGCTGCTGAGTGCTGAGAAAGATGTCATTCGTTTGCTCAGTTATAAACTGTACTGTATATGTATATACAAAGACGAGGTACATAATCTACAAAAACACTTGGCCCTGAAAGCAAGAGGGCATTCCTGTGAAGTGTCTGTAAAGAAAGATGCCTGTGTCCGTCCAGATTAGCCTGGCCACTATTACACCCTCCCTGGCTCTGCCTGCTAGGCTACTACACATTTATCACACAATCGGCCCTGTCTAAAAGGAGCTGTTCTAATCCCTGCAAGAGCCGATTGCATTGACGAAAGTGACTTTGCTCTGTACACAAATGCTGGCCCTGTGTACTCACACGGGCCCTGGAAGCCCTAAGACAGGGTGCGCTATACCCCCAGGCTGCTTGCCAGGTTACTGGGTCAGGCTTGCAACTGGGGAGGCTTTGTTCAGGGAGGGGGAGGAGGTAGGGGAGTTGGCGAACCCCAGGGAGCCCCCATGCCTTCATGCCTGTTGTCTCTGTGCAGACATGAAAGATTTGAAATACATGATACAGCAGCGGTGGAATTTTTTATCCAGGTAGCATGCAATATACGTCTAAAACACAAATAATGTATGTAAATGAGCAGCAGATTAACCTGCTTAAAAGAGTCTGTCTGTGAAGCAACGTTAAGTGAGTGCAATTTAAGTGTTCTTTAATCACTGAATAGGATTTGGTGATTATATCGCGGCTGGCACATTACATATTCAAATTGCTTTGCGGAATTCAAGCACGGGCTCCCTCCCCCTCTGACAATAGTCCCCGAGCTGGACGATTGGGCATTAATGAGGTAGCTGCAACCATTGGTGGTGGGGGAGGCCAGATTAAGCCGTTAGTGGGGGGAGGATATTGGTGAACATGGCAGTCTGGCATACAACAGACCGAGAGGATAACCAGTATCTGTGTCTCCAGGTTGGAGGCTTAGAGCCTCACAGATGTAGGTATTCCCCTGCTTTTTATTTGCTGGATAAGTGTTTGCTGGAGCTCATCCCTTCCCCAAAAGCAGCAGGAGGTTCAGGAGGTCATGTGTAGCGAGCGAGGTTTGTGTCCTCTGACAGTTGCCAGCTGTAGAGCTCGATCACAGTAGCCACGACTGCTTCTTTCTGATCTTTGTCCACGCGGGCTCATGTAACATTTCCTGTAAAGGGGCACTTCCAGGGCCACATAAACCAGAGGAATTCTTCAAAATCACTGTCCTGGCATCACTCCAGGGCTCAGCGGTATCAAGGGCCAGGGCTCCTATCGAGAAATAGCATGCTGAGGTTTTCGGCTGCCTTTCTCTCTGACCCTGCGGCATCCAGCCCTACTATTGTAAATTGTCTGCCAAGCTTGTAATCAGGCGATGAAAGACACGAGCTCTTAGATGCCTCTGAAACTGGTTTTTCAAGGCAACTGTGAAACTTGCAAATGACAATAAAAAAATTCTGCTTTTGAATCTAGCTGACCTCTATTTTGACTCGTCTAAATAGGGTATAAACAGACTTAAAACCAGATGATATTGGAGGAAAGTGAACTGAATGTGTTAGATCAATAACTAGCGTCTGGAGCAGTGAAATTAAATTTAAAAAAAGTGGAGACTGTGATGCAACTATAAAGAAATAAGAGAAGTAGAGAGAGATACTTTTTTTTTCACATTTCGCTAAAGCTGGAAGTTGAAAAGAAATTAGATTCTGGATTACTTTGAAATAATCACCAGGGATTAAGGAATATATTCAGAGCTGGTCTGGGTTCCCATGGCCTGGAATTTCACATCCTAGTGCTTATTTTCCTTCAGGGCTCGCAACGACGCCTGCTTGTTGGCATGATCTATATCCATTTAGTAAGAAATGAAGCTTGTGTTTGTTCTTATTTATTAGATTTATGCTGCAGGGTGCATATTGATTAGGAAATGGGTTTTATCCATTGCTACAGTGCTTGTTTATTTTAAAACACATACTTCAGATACTTATTTTTCTTGATGTTTACACTTAGACTTCTGTATGGGTTAGTGAGCACTGTATCTCCCCTATTACACTGCAGCATATCGGCATACCATTGAGTGGTTCAGTATTATCTTGTACCACTGAATATAAGTTTTATGAGTGTGATATTGTCATAGTAAAAGCAGACGTTACATTTGAATACCGTATGTTTACGTGCTGTGTCAGGTGTGACATCAGTTTCATTTCCTTCTCAGTTCATAAATGTTGAATTGCAGTTGCCAGAGTAATTGTTTTTGTTTATGGCCCTGCCTGTATTTATGCGCACAGCTGTCACATAAAGGCAGCGGTGTTGGGATGAGGGGAATGTAGAGGTGCTCTATTCTCATGACGACTGAGTGTGAAGGCTGTGCTTCCCCTGGGCTCCCTCCCGCCTGCCTTTTTGATTATTTTGCCATTTCACCCCATGCCTTGGCTGAATCCTTGGGAGACATCAGGGCCTCTATCTCACACACGGCTGCTCTGACTCTACCCCCCGCCACCACGCCGCTTTGCTTCGCACTGCAAATAAGCTTTTGCAGTGTGCGAGTGTGTATGTGTGCATGCACACATCATTTTTTTTCTCCTTTTTTTTTTCTGGAAGCTAATTAGAATAACAATAACAGGAATGTGGTTTGAGAGCCGTCCTCTCCCAGTGGCATAGCAGTGAGAGGGAGAGTTGTCCCACGTGTTTCTGAAAGGGCACACGCCGCTCTATTCATCCAGATGTGTTAAGCGAGGCAAAAGTCTCTGTGTTCTCTGCTTGTCTGAGGCCCACTGTGTTTACGCAGAGGCAGTTGGCCTTAGGATCTTTAGATCATACAGTATATTTTAGGAACAAGCCTCATGAGATCCTACAGTTGAAGAGGACTTTTCTTTAGTTAGCTCCTCTGTCATTATTCAAACAAGGGATTTTGAAGGATGCCATGGTGACTGTGGCAGAGTATTTTATGTTTACAAGAGTGCTGTAAAAGATAAAAAATCAATGGCAGAAACTGAGCAGGCAGTGTAACTAAAGCTGGCAATACGCAAGTATATAAAAAAACTTTGCCAGAATTAGAAACACAGTGAAGCACGTACAGAGTTGTGTGTTCTTGTTGTGGGTCTTGTTGTTTATTTACATTCCGAGCTAATCTGGAACCATTAGTACTAAAGATGTAACTGTCACCCCGGGAAACTGGAAATAGCAGTGAGGAAAAAATCACAATAACAACACAGGCTGCTTTGAAAAAGTGACTGAGGGAATATGCAAATTGAAATACTCTTTGATTGGTTGTTAATTTATAGCATCGATATCCCCAAACTCGGCAATCAAAGCCTTGAAAGATTCAATTCGAACAACCACACGATGTTAGCATTGAGATAAAATGAAAGGCAATGAACCGGAAAAGGACATGGAGATGCTGTTTCACTGGGAAATACAACAGATTATGTGATATATTAGACTGATGATAAATGTCTGGGCAGTGGGAGCTTCTATGTGCTCATTTACCTCCAAGGCTATTTGGGTATTGGCATCTGAATCCAAATTTTTAAAATGGCCAAAGTCTGAGGAATGTCAAAATATAGTGTGTGTAACTGATGGCAGTGTGGTGCTCGTATGTTCTAAAAATGTCTAGCTTATATGGAGCCACTACTACTCAGTGAAAATAGAAGAGCCCCTTGGCGATTTGTGTCCAATCAGGAAGACAGTGTGTCAACTACATTTTACAGTCAGTTTCTTTTCTTTTTTTTTTGTAAGCAAAATGCTCACTTAGGTTCAGCAAAACCTTGCAATTTATTTATAGAGAATTAAGCCTCATTCTGCCATCTAAATATGTTCAAATCAGGAATTGTTAAGTTCTTTAACTATTTAGATGTTTATAAGGAAGTGACCATTTACTTGACTGCTGATAAATGTTAGAATCTTACTGTGCAAAGCTGTCGTTTATTAGTCATCCAATAAGTCATTTGGTATTGTAAAAATAGAACCAAGTTGACAATAAGGACATATTTCATACAGCGTCTGCACTGGACTCTGAGGAGTCTTACCACAAACATTTTTTTGACTTGGATTTAAAAATGCAGCACAACAATGTATTTTGTAGTGAAGAGTCTTTTAAAGCTTAACCCAGAGAGCTTGAAACAAACACCAGAGAGCTATTATTTAACCTAAAGGCCGAGAGCTTTAACAGGCTTATGTAGTTCTGGTGGCAGATACACACTGCAAAATAATTTCACTAGATTTGTCTTATTGCAATCTCTGGAGTTCTAATTCCACTGCATAAAGCATAGTGTACAGGGAAATGTTCAAGTTTTCTAATGTATTTTACTCATTGTAATTTATAAGCAATGGGGATACTATTAAACTCATAATGCTAATCACCTGCAGTCACATGACAAATCCCTGTCTAGTCTTACACCTGTACGTTTGGCAGTTCAAGCACATTGAGTGTGTTATTTGGCTTATCTCTTCAATCCATGCAACCTGAGTTTACACGTCACATCCCGGTGAATGTTTTGGATTTTCCCCTCTTTCTCCAAGTTTCCCTGCTAGTTAATCAGGTTTGTACATACTTTCCAACGCACAATCTGTGAATTGTTAAAAGATTACAGACTGCCTGCTTGCGTGGAGAGAAAAGTCCAGTAATGGGAGTATAGTGCAACGCTCCAAGCGGTTTGTGGGATGGGAAGCACATTACTGGTGTCAGTGCATCTGTGGTCTAATAACCAGCGTGTAAAGGGAATTTCCTAACTTCCAAATCCTCACTATCTAATGCAAATTAGGCAAGGTTATTTACATCACAGAAAAACACAGTCTGAGTGTATCTAATTGGGTTTTTATTTTTTTATTTTGTATGTAGTTTTAGTTAACATATTGCGAATAGAGGAAACAGTGTCCTATCACTTAACATAGGCTTTAAAATTCTCCATCCCTCTGTGTATAAAGAGGAAGGCACCTACAGTGGGGGTGTCGGGGGTGGGGAGACAGAGAGTGTTTGTTGAGGTTGACAGATTAGCCCCAGCCTCTTGGAAAAAGACTGATTCTGCTTGGCATAACAGGCAGTACCTTGGGGGATGCTCGACAGTTGCCCATCCCCATATCCCCACACTCCCGTCAGCCCCCCCCCCTTCTTTTGCTTTCCTGTCTCTACCAACCCCCCTCAATGAATAGATCCTCAAGCACAGGAACCATCACATCCACCCAGGCTCACTGAAAGCACGATTTAAGAGGTGATGCGTCACGCGTTTTGTTTTTAACAAATTAGTCACAGTGGGATTGTTGATCATACTGTACAAAGCTTGGAGACAGTGGATAAGAATAATTAATATGACCCCTGTGTTTCTCTGAGACACTGTTTGTCAGCATCACTGCATTTGCTTGACTGCATGCTACACTGAAACACAGCTGACTGTCAGCTGCCTGTCAGGCCAAAGCGTCAACTAGTGGATTATAGGATGTGTGATCTCACCTTTGTACTAACATATAAACCTAAATAAAATAAAATACACTTGCTCCAGCCACGATCCATCCCCCTCTTCTCTGCCAAGTTGCTTGGCACATTCCTAAAGGAAGAGTATTTAGGGCCATCCCTCATGCACTGGCTCTACTGGGAGCCACCGCCATCCCCCCTCCTCTCCCCTCTCTCCATATACACCCAAACCCCCAATCCCTCCCTTTGCCCTCCAACAACACACAGCCACACGTCCCCGCTGTTCATGAATAATCCAGGCGGACCGACAGCCCATTGCACTCAGCTTTGTGGGGGAAGATGCTAGAACAAAAGACGGGCAGCTCACAGAGCAGCTATGGCTGAGTAGGCTCAGATGAGAAGACAATGGTAACTAGTGTCAGTACAGACAGGGGCAGGAGGCAAAGACTTCAGAGTAAATCACATATCCAGGCGCCTGCTCCCATCTCAGTGTTGCCATGCCAAATACCAGAGCTGGGAACCTTGCCTTCTCGCTTTCGTCTACAGAGCAAAGAAAGAACCGACAGAGAGAGAGAAACTATCCTCTCATCTTTCCCTGCAGATGTTTGGCTTGCAAAAGCACAGGACTGGGGAGGAAAGTAGAGCTCGTCAGTGAAGCTATTTTTTCCTTCCTCACCAAATAAGAGGGTTAAGAACTCTGTTTAACCCCATGAAAGATGAGGAGTTTTAACATGCTCGGGGTGTCATCACCAATGGTGTCCTTTGTCCTTGTTCAACTGCTGAGCCCCCTGCCAAGATTTTCTGTTCCAGTCCAGTTCACACCTTGTAACAGCTTGAAAGTATTTCACATCTCCAAACACACAGGGCCTGGAGTAGCAGATGTGGCTGAGCTGTGGCCACAGAGGCAGTTATTGTATCAGTCTGTACGCTCCATGGGGGGCTGCACTGACAAGGTGCTAAGGATTGCCGTTCCGATGCCATTTGGTGTCTCTGACTGTAACTGTCCAACGGCTAAACTTTACTCATATCATGATAATGGGCGGCGTTACAGCACACAGCTCTCACTGCTTTTATAAAGCTGTTTAATTTTATTAGAGTGACACATGTTAATAGTAAACTCTGATGATAATAATACCCCATTAAGCTTTTCTCTGATTAATTAATCATCAGATTTAAAGACTCACACAATCATAATTAGAATACTATGGGGCATAGCAATTTAATGAATTCTGTCCCCCGTTCTGAGCTGGACAAATGTTAATTTAATAACTCCTACAGCAGGATTAGGATCAAATTATGCGTCAGAAAATAATTGAGTATAACAGAAAACATAAATATCATAATATAACATAAATAAAACATAAATATAATAAATATAAGTGCATTTTTAATGCTAATTACAGTGACATATATTCCTAAATGAAAAGAACTTGAGCCAAACTGACATTTTTGGGATTTTTCTTTTTTTTTTATACTTGACTCTTTGCCTAAGTGAAGGGTCATTAGCAACATTCAGCATATTCATCATAAGATTAGTTTCATTTTGTGCCCCAGAGTACCAGAACATTATCACCATCTATATGTGTGGCATACGATCAAACCATTGATGTGGAACATTCAACAGTTCAAACGTTACTTAAAACCAATTTGCCGTCACAATTGGTGGAGTCATGTAACCAGAGCTCCTGTCAGTCACATAGATGTATATACATGACTCACCAGTCCTTGACCTGAGTACTGGAGCTGTATTTTTCTATGAGCTGTTATTAGCTGTATCTGAACTCACTTTCCCAATTTGAGAACCTTTAAAAACCCTTAGTGTACTTAGTGTGACTCATTAACCATGTTGCTCACATTTAAATTGAAGATTGAAAGTTCAGAGTCTTTTTTTCTATTTTTGTTTGTTCATTGGTGGTTGTATGTGGTGACTCCGCAAAGTTTGACTGATAATAGTCTCTCTCTGTTGACATGGGGCCTAAACCGTCAGCTAGATATTTGACCCCTGCAATCGCCTTGTGGGAGTGTGGGGCTTCCTCTGCCTAAAAAAAGACAACACACATACACATAAAGTGCACACACACACACACACACACACACACACACACACAGCCCACACACAGCCTCAGGGGATCAGACCAAAGCTCCATATGGAGATGTCTATGACTCAGCGTCTCTACACCTACTACTTGACTGACAGCAGCTTTAGGATCACAAACCTGACAGCACAAGTGGTGTCACTGGCTAAACACATCAAAAGTCAGAGTTAATTTCATCAGTTTGGGTGGGATGACAATGAAAGAGACAACTTTGCATACATTGGCTGTGATTATTAGTATATTCTGCACTTAAAGCTGTACTCTGTTAAAGCTCTGGTTGTTCAGACAACAGCAAAGTTGTTGAGTTGGTTCTTCTTGTTGTGAAAATGTCATTGACTGACCAGGTAACATGATCTTGAATATGTTATTTCCTGAAGGGATAAAGATAGAAAGCATTGGCATTATTAACAGTAGACTCAAAAACAAAGTAAACAGAGCATCTCCAAACATGATCAACATTGTACCAACTATTTTTAGTCTTCATACAGATTCAGACCATTAAAGCGAAACTATATAACGTTTGAAATGAGAAATAATACATTCTTCCTCTTACAAATGAAAACTTGAACTCATAAGCAATAAAACGCACTGTTGATATCGATATTTGAGAGTTAATATGTTTTTCTTATAAACAAACATTTTTGACAGGACTCCCTTAAAAATGTTGGGTTTTTTTGTGACCACAGTATTAATTGATTGGGACTTTTTGCAGTGGAAAAATGAACTTGTCAATGCTCTCTGCTGGACCATTTAACAGAGACACTGTTTCTAAATCACCTAAAACATATTTTTGGCATTTTTTTACTGACACGTTTGTTACTGGCCAACATACGTATACGCCAATACTAAAATATCTGGAATTAGTTTATATTAGCCATTATATCAGTTAAACTGTCTTGACTACTGTTAGCTAACATTAGCAAACTTTAGATAGATATTGCTTTGTATCTGACAAACTGACTATTGTGATTACTGACTCAGTTTATTGATTTAATGATACATCTCAGACAGATTAAACAAACAAGATATAACATGGTAATTGAGTGAGTTTTAGAGGTGCTGGTAGGTAGATTTTGTTACCTTCGTACAGAGCCAGGCTAGCTGTTTGCCCTGTTTCCAGTCTTTGTGCTAAGCTAAGCTAATTGGCTGCTGGCTGCAGCTTCATATTTATCATACAGACATGAGAGTGGTATCAATCCACTCAACTAACTCTCGGCAAGAAAGTGAACAAGCGTATTTCCCAAAATGTTGAAGTATTCCTTTAAGTTTCAAATTTAGCTTCTCATGTTTTTGAGCAGTTTTTTTGCTGCACTTTCAGAGTTATGTTTATAATCCTGATGTTAGACAGACAGGCTCTGCTTTAGGAGTCAGGAACTGGGAAGTAATGGGTTAAATGACATATGGTTATGAAGCTTGAGAAGGAAGCTGTGAATAAAACGGGGGCGACCTCTGAACAGTCTGACCTGAGTGACATTGATTAGAATTAGAATGTGAAGTGTGCATGGTGGCATGGATGGGGGTGACAGGCAAATCTAATGCATGGCTGGAGGGGGCTCATACTGCTGCCATTGACTGAAAGAGGGGACGTGGTGGCACTATTGCAATGCTAAATGTGTAAATGTGAGCTCTCATCTTGTCACAAGCTAGCTTGTTAAAACACATTCAAATGCAGTTCTTCTGCATGCCTTTCTTAACGTCAATAACCCCATTTTAGTGACTTGTTGCTTCTCATTTTGGTCAAAGGGGCTACTACTTTACTCTCTTAAAGTAATAGGTCCTGAGGACATGGCTCGCCTCTTGTCCCTGCTTACTTTGATGCTTTTTTGGTTGATCGCCCCTAATTAGCGTAAAACCCAAAGCAGACATATGCATGACTCCGCTTTACCACTTCATGTGAACGGTCAGACATAAATAGGTCAGAATTAATGGTCAGCTGTGTGTGTCAAGTGTCTATGGCGTTGTGGGCTGCTTTGCGTTTTGTGTTGACATGGGTGGGCTTGTGCACATGGAGGAGAGCTGGAGGCTGATGGGGGTAGGGTGAATGGCATGCGTTGGGGTTTAGAAGAGGAGGAGGGGTGTCGAGGAGAGGAGCTGTTCATTGGCTCCGTGCTGCAAAAAAAAACTGCTTATGGCTTTGCTGCATGACTGGGCATTTGTGACAGCTATAGTCCTGCCTGCCACATCTGCCAGGGACACTGTGCTCTCAGCCAGTCAGCTTATAATCAATCACTTACGACTGATAACTAAAGAGGCAGTTTCAAGTCCATCTGACTGACATTTGTTTTTCTTGAGGCCTACAGTTAAAAACCTGTGTGCTTTGGCCTGAGGTGGTACCACAAGGTCTGCTACAAAAAGAAGTGAAAGAGAGGAAAAATGTAAGCTGTTGCAGCCATCTCACATTAAGCACAACTCATCAGTAAGCACGTATTCATGCTTGTAAAGGATGGTTGATAATCATCAGGCTTCTGCTGAATCTAGGACATTCTGTCAACAAAAGTACTAAACTGTCCATTTTCAGGCTGAAACACAGCTGCAGGCAGTGTAGAAGAGAACTGCTGCTAACTGTGTTTTAAAGGACATATTACCTGTTGGTTAATGACTTTCTATGTTGAACTGTCCTTTTAGTGGAAGTAGGTTTTTGGGTCATTTTATGTAACAGGTTTCTGGCAGAGATAGACTTCACCCTGTTGGCTTGTGTGTTGCTAGGGAGCCATGGACAGTCTGTGACAGAGGAGGTTATCGCCCAAGTGAAAAAGCTGTCCGCTACACTATTGTTATGTTTTGCTTTTCAGACAGGCCCCTCCCATGACTGGCTACAGGTCATCATCCCTGACCTGGGAGGTACCATGTAGCCTCTGTGATTGGCCCAAGTGGGAGATTATTTAGGCCACATTTACTGCTTGAAAAAAAAGAATTGCTCTAATCAGTTTCAACAAAAGAAGCTGCTTTGTTGACTTACTTTATCCAGTGTTTTTCCCCTTTGAGGTTACATTGAATCAGATCAGGCTACATCTGGGAGAGATAAAACATGCTTATTACATAACACACCACTTAAATTAGCAGTCCTAGCAGATACACTCAAGCATGTCCGACTGTGCTAGAGAGCACTGTAGAACTGTAAAAGGTTCAAAATTACCATGACTTGGCTTTTTGGAACACAAATAAAGGACTGGCTTGGTGTTTATTTTTACTTTTCATTATAAAGACATTTTACTCTTCTAAACAATGTTTCTAATAATTTCATACTCATTGTTTTTTGTTTCTTTATTTGTCTCGATAGTACATAAAGATCCCAGCGCCGACCCCTGAGTCTCCTGATGGATTCAGAGTCTTCTCGTTCTACCTGTCCAGTGACAGCAAAGACAAGCCTCAGTCCAGCTTCGACTGCATTCACCAGTATGTCTCAGGGTAAGCAGCACACATAACTCTTTCCACAGTCGACCACAAATGGAATTTGTAGTAAATTTGGTGTCTGAGACCGCAGGGCCGTACCAAACAGTGGCTTCTCTCTTCAGTACTACAACAACAGTACCGCTGTCAGGCTATATTCAAACAAGACTACAATAACACCCAAAGGCTGTCATGCCATAGCTGACCTAAAAGGTGTAACCAGTAATAATTAACAACAGAGAGGTAGTGTTTGTGGCTGTGCAGCGTCCAAGGGTTAGGTTAGAGCTGCTTTATTTGTACTGAAGTCTTTTAGCCTTTATAACTGATGCGTTATAACACAAGACTTGACTTTGCATGCAGACATAAGTCACAGAACCAGTTATGTGTGTCAGACAACACCACGACAGCATGAATGCTTGTGTTTGACAAATGGCCAGTTAATTGAGCCGAGCCAGAGAATTTGCAAGCCTAAACTCTTGAGTCTTCTCCCTGATCCTTTCTCCTGCACACAGGGAGGGCAGGGATCACCTGGAGGGCCAGGGCAGCATTCAAGACAAGATCACAGTTTGTGCCACAGACGACTCCTACCAGACGACCCGGGAGCGCATGTCTCAGGTGGAGAAGGACATCTGGAGCCGCTCAGCAATTGAGATCAAGCCGGGGCCAAGTAAGCTTTTGCCTAATAGCTGTATCTATATTCTGTTGTATCTTCTGGCCTCAGTTGTACGTGGTAGCCTTCAAGCACGTAGGGGATCAAGGACAGATAACCAAAGAGCTTTCATGTTCCCAGAAAGCTTCTAAACCATTGCTTCTCACCATTTCATCCTGCTGATAATTGCCATATGGCGTGGAAGTTATCACATAATTGATCAAAGTGCTGCGTTGCAATTATTCATGTGAGAGGGATGCCTCTCTTTCTTGTAATTCTCCTTTCATTTTGACCAGATTGCTCAGGCACTGTGCCAGCTTGCCTGCCAGCACCATTAATGTGACTGAGTTTGCCAGAAGTATCTGCTAACAAGTCTCATGCTGATGAAGTTTTGCCTAAAATGTAATTATGCTGACTGGAATTTAATTCATTTTCATTTGATAAAATATATCATCTGAAGAAGAGGCCACGCTTAACCTGGAGTGATCTGGGCCTAACATGCAGGATCTCCTTCTTGCAATTAATTTTCTTTATTCACTGCCTTCTCCTTGCCTGATTCATGGTTTTAGAGCCATTGTCGATTAAATTGACCATGCTACAACTTTATAAATGATCTAGCCATGAGGCTTCAAGACATTTAGAGGTCCCGTGTGAATTTAAATGCTTGTGTGGAGTGTGTAGACCAACACTACAACGTGATGTTTAGGGTAATTGTTTGTAGAAGCCAGCTGTTGGAACTAGTTCCTACACATTGCATGCCATGCTTTGCTGCAGAAATGGTCTCTCAGAGAGAGAAACAAATTGAATATATCTGGCACATGTATGCATCTAATAAATGTCGTAAAAGACACGAAAGATCTTGGTTAGAAACATGCAGTTACAGTATATGCCATTTACATAACATAACTGTCCTTCCTTTCTCGTGGACACCAGAA
Source organism: Maccullochella peelii (assembly GCA_002120245.1). NCBI lineage: Eukaryota > Metazoa > Chordata > Actinopteri > Centrarchiformes > Percichthyidae > Maccullochella > Maccullochella peelii. Next base: position 48,829 of record LKNJ01001091.1, on the reverse strand, counting down.
AGAGAAGTAAATGCATTATGGATCACAGTATGTGCCATATGCAGTGGAGAGCACACAGCTGTTTTGTGGTGACTGACTGTCTTTTTATGGTACAGTAATGCTATACTCATCAGAAAAAATGTCCATATACCAACTCACAATTACAGGTTGCAGAGTAGAAAAATGTCCACAATTTAGATAATAATGTATGATTTAAAGTTCAGTTGCATTCAGGAGAAAGGAGGCGCTGATAAATAGGCAACTGAAATGTGTGCACACCTGGTGTAGGACAAGTTTTTTTTAATAAATTCAATATATTTTGAAGTCATTTATTTCCTACTTTAGCATTTATAATTATTTTCCTTTTCCAGTTGCTATTTTTAGTGTTTGGTCATTGCTTATAAATACGCCCACAACACTGTAAAGCATGTCAGTTAGCCTACATTATAAATAAAAAAGCTGCCTTGAGAGTCTGAAAACTTCCCTCCAGCTGGTAATTTATTACCGTCAAACAATGGTTCTAGCTGCTGCTTGTTTAAAATGTTGCAGTACAGGTTGTTTCAGTGCGGGAAGGATTTGCCTTAAATCTTCATGATCTGGTTCAAGGTAGATGTTGAAACAAGCTCCTGCAAGACTGTTGCATTTTGCTCAGTAGATTTAAAGTGACTCCATTTGAATCTTATAAGGAATACTCTATATTGCTAAAACTGATATCTAAATTTACTTTCATAAAGTGTTAATATCTACAGTTTTAACAGTATTGCTGTACATATGATATTTCTACCATGTTGTCCCTGTGAAAGTGCTGTTAGTCTTCGACCTATAGAAACCTCCAAAGTATGGCTTAAAGTTGTAATGAGATTACGGTCTGCAGATATCTTTAAGCACTGCCTGGCCAGGTTCAGCTGAATTAGTACTGCAACACTGGAAGAAAGGGCCTCTCTGTGTTAGTTGCTTTAGTTTCCATGCTCCTCTGTTTACTCAGCAGTAGGCTAACCCTGCTGTCAACCCCTTTCACTGTTTTCCACTCGCAGCAACACTGCCTCTGCACACCGACACAAATAGGTGCATGAGCACAGTACCGTGGTCAAGGTATTTACATATGTAAATTGCTTTTTCAAATTGGGCAGAAAGTGCTGCACATACTGTATCTGTTGCGTGTGCATAAAGCAGATTGCATGACAACAGGGAGATATAATGAAGATAAAATGTATGAGGCTGTCTCTCGTGTGCAGGCCTCTCTTTCAGAATCAGGGTGTGATTTGTATAACTGGCCTGAGGACTGGATTATGAATGATATATTGGCTGTGCTATTACAGGATACTGTCAACGTATGTGCATCCTGTTATCAGATCCGTTATAATTTCCTTGCGCATCTCTAGTGTAGGGTAGCCACTGTTTGGCCATTCAAAAAACAGCTTTAGATTACTTGATAACTTTTTGATTCACTATTATTGACCGAAGAAACTTGCCCTTATCTTCCACAAATGTCATGTTGAAACTAAGCTGTGTGTCCCTTTGTTTTGATCTTAGGTAAGTGCGTGAAGGTCCAGAGGAAGCAGGGTCTGGTATCAGGCTCCGATAGCAGCAAGCACTCCCCCAGCAACAAGAGGAGTCTGGTTCCCAGCCCTGTGGCACACCGGCCCTTGAGGGATCGCATCATTCATCTCCTGGCCTTAAAGCCCTACAGGAAACCTGAGCTGCTACTGTGGTTGGAGAGGGAGCGGGCCAGTCCAAAGGACAAGGCTGACCTGACCTCAGTACTGGATGAGGTGAGACATTTGGCACATTGCTATGTAAATACAGTCGACAAATCATGAAATACACTCAGGTGCAACAAGTAAAAGAAAATACCAAAATGTGAAGTGTGATGAATACAAATTTAGCTGCTTTTAGCCTCAGTTTAGCATCACTGTCAGGTCAAGGAATGAAATTACAAACATAAATTAGTCCCTAACTAGCTATTTTGATAATGATACTAATGAACAGACTACCACTGTACAGCTATAAAACTCTGCTCTAAAAAGGTAATGTCAGTAAGTTTATTTCAGGCATATTTCCTGTGTTCACAATGTTTGAGTGTCCCACTGCAATCATCAAGTGGAGACTGTGCCTCCGCTGGTAGCTGTAATTAGGGCTGTGCTTTAATTATCTTTGGAGGAGAAGATTGTGTTTTGACAGGAGAGGGGTGGGGTGTCTCCAGCTGGGATCTGACTACTTTCAGAATTGAAAGTGGTTGGTTTGGCTAGATTTATATCAACAGGATTAAGTTGAATAAGGGCAGGGTTTTAGCATTTACTACGAAAACAATATAGACCCACTGAGACACAAAAAGGTCTTGTTTTATTTAGATATAAGGTGCAGTTACAGCATTGTAGGTTACCACAGTTTGCACACAGCTTTTACGAGCTCAGCCTCTTTTCCTGTTGTTTCTGTCCTCCTTCTGTTGTAGTATTAACATTGGGAACTGCCGGTTTTTCAGATTGGTAAACTGAACCCTAAAGACCACAGCTACACTCTGAAGGATGAACTCTACAGACACGTCCAGAGAGACTGGCCTGGATATCTAGAGGAGGAGAAGCAACTCATCCATAGGCTCCTGATCAGGTGTGTATTAAGTTAGCCATAATGCACAAAAATATTTTGTGTTTTGTTCAGATGAGGGAATTGGAAATGTATAACAAAAAGTTCTGCTCACTTTTTTAAAGCAATAGTTTTTTGGGGAAATATGCTTATTCTCTCCCTTGCTGTGAGATAGATGAGATCATAAATATAAAGCTACCACCAGCAGCCAGTTAGCTTAGCTTAGCATAGAGACTGGAAAGAAGGGGAAACAGTTAGCCTGGCTCCACCTGAAAGTGACAAAATCCACCTACCGGCGTTTCTAAAGCTCACGCATTAACACATTATATCTTGTTTGTTTAATCCGTATAAAAACCGCGCTTTAGAGGTGCTGGTAGAGGATTTTGTTACTGTTAGACAGAACTAGGCTAGCTGTTTCCCCGCTAAGCCAATCACCTGCTGGCTACAGCCCTATACTTTTAGTACAGACATGAGAGTGGTATCAATCTTTTCATCTAACTCTTGGCAAGAAAGCAAATAAGCGTATTTCCCAAATTGTAAAACTATTGCTTTAAAGTTCTTTTAGAGACCTGTTTGGGCAGATAATGCAGAAATTACTATGGGATGGATGCGTTTTGACAGTGCTGGCGTTAATGCAGAAAGGCCACTAAATTAATGTAGAAGTCTGCTGTGATCATGTTGAAAGGGGAGCTTCTAAATGACTACTTCTCTGCACTAATGAATCTCTTAATGGACACATCAAAGCACAGTGAAATATTCCCTGCACCGTGTTGCCAAATGGCATTAGTGTGGCATTAGCGTGAGCTTCCTCCCCTTGTACGTTTCCTCTGTCTGCCAGTAAACATGCAGGCCATGTGCTTCATGAGCGTTTTGGACAAAGCGCAAGTCCTGTTGGGTGATTGCACAACCCCCTCTGTTCACCACCCCTAAGTGTAAAAGTCTTAAAATTGTCGTCATCAAATTGTTTTCCATGTGTGATAAAACTGTGATAGCCTGTAAATACTGTAAATTCCAGATTTCTCTCCTGTAGTTTATTCATATGATGGAGCAGATTCTTCTTATTCAGGCTTTTTTACTACCGTCATTTCATTGATGTTAATGTTTAATGGTTCTGAACTCCACTCACACGGGGGGGGGGGGGGGGGGGGGNNNGGGGGGGGGTTTGACTTGTTGTAGCGTCTGTTTGAGGAAGGAGCTGTAGGAAGCAGATTAACAGAGAAGAGGGTTTGGTCCTACAGAGGTTAAATCTACTGCTATTGTTCTGCTCACTGGACTGTGTTTAGTCTTTGTGGTTGCCTCCTGCAGATTCTACGGCCAGAGACACAAAGCAAAACATACCACACAAACTTCCAAAAAGCTTTGATAAAGCTAAAAACAGACATACTGTTTTGTAATGTCAATGATTATTTCTTCTGTGGAAAAGCTGCAGTCACTGTCTTTCCTCCATGTGTCATAATAAATGATAATTGCTCATCCACTTGCTCATAAATCTGCCAAAGCGAGCTTTATGACCTACATACTGCCTCTTCCTGTTTAGCTTTACAGGCCATTTACCTCGCAGTTACTGTCCAACTGAAGGTGCTGTGTTTTTAATCTTTCTCCAGAAAACTTCAGCCACTCCACAGTAGCCAGTTGAAGAGTCCCCAGTCCAACCAGTCATTCCACAAAACTCCCGGGGACTCTCCTTCACAACTCAGTCCTGCCAAGAATCTCTCTGTGGTAATTATTCACTTTGAATGAATTGCATTTTCCCCTGCTTCTTCTTTCTTGACTGAGAATAGATAGGATATTTCCTCTTTTGCACATACACATTGGAATTCTGCTTCTGAATCTTTAGTTAAAGACTAAATTTAGCTCTGACTGAAATTAAAGGAATAGTTAGACAATTTGGGAACTATGCTTATTCACATTCTTATCGAGAGTGAGATGAAGAAGATCGATACCACAAGTGGCAAATTGACGTTTTCACACTTCTGTTTTCGTACAGATTAGTATACAAACGATATATAACGTGTTAATATGTGAGCTGTTACCTGGGGACAGACCACGGCTAGCTGTTTCCTTTTGTTTCCAGTCTTTATGCTAAGCTAAACCGTGCAGATATGAGAGTAGTGTCAATTTTCTCATCTAATGCTCAGCAAAAGAAAGCAAAGAAACATATTTCGAAAATGTCAAACTATGCTTTTAAAGTAAACATCTATTTATGCACACGATACAGGCCCTTTTGGCACATCTCAAGTAACTCTAATATCCAATTGTTAACACAAATCATTCACTATGTTCTCTTTTTGTCCCTCTAGAAACGCCCATTGCCCTCAGACCCATCCAACTGTCAGACCCCCAAAAAACAAAGACTATTAGACCAGTGTTTGCCTCTGCAGTCGCCCTCTTATGGAGACTACAGCACCAATGGGGCACGTAGCTCCTCTAGTCATAGAAACTCTAGTGTACAGATCAAACTGGAGTTTGACAAAACCAACAATCATCTCCAGGGGAGCCCAAATCGTCTGTACTCACCACACAAACTCAGCGGGTCATCTACTATTCCCAAACAGGAGAGGAGAGAGCCAGCACCTACTGCACCCAGCCCTAAGCCCCCACACACTGACACCTCCATTTGCACTGACCAACAGTTCACCAATGGCCAACATAAAAAGAAGAGGTCCAAAAAGCACAAAGACAAGGAACGAGAGCGCTTAAAACCTGACTGGATTGAGACCAGTCCAGACCTGAAGCAGAACCAAGATAATCTCAAAGGTAAACGGTCATAAAACTATAAAACTTCCTTCTCTGAAAGGTTTTGTCACACTTCACGTATCCTATAGTGCTGTCATGAATCTGTTCTAGATTATTTGTTCGGGCCATGACATTATCAGCTTTCATTCAGCAAAAAGGAAAAATCCTCAGGGTTGAGTTATAGCTGCTGCTGGAAGCCCACGAGGAGCAATTCATATATTTTCAGTGAGTGTTGTGAGGGCTATAACACGTTCTCCGCCCTCCAGTCCTCACTCCTCGCTCTAGTCTGTTGATGATTGACTGCGAAACAGCTGGGTGACCTACGGTTGAGCGAGTCAGCAGGCAGCATTGCCTCCTACTCTGCTCTCTGCTGCTGACGTCACTGCTTGCCTTGGATCAGATCTCTTATCGGAGACAGTGATAAATTATTCCGTCAGCCTTGATATGATGTGCACATTATCGCATTTGCATTGGCAGATTGCTTTAGCCTAGTTTTTCAATGTGTGTTTTTCCTATCTACAGACCATGAGGGAGAAAAAACACCTGTCACTCGAACCTCAGCAGAGGAACTGCCTGACTATTTAATGTAAGATACATACACACTGTGTCCCCAACTGTGCTATATGTTATAATCCCACATTCAGAAGGGATTTATGATTCACAAATGAAATCCAAATAATTGTCACAACATCAGAGGGTCCACATTAAGTCGCTGTTGATATCATCTGTCACTGAGGAGTTTAGGTTTAAGAGTCTGACCCACTATCCCAAAAGGGTTAGGTTCAGCTTCAAAACATTCACATAAATAGAGGGAAGTAAAACAGATGTCTAAATGAGCTGTCACAAAGCTTCACTGAGAATGACTTTGCAAACAAATGATCTTATGTCTTACATTTATTTATACATCTGGTCAACACATCATGCTGTTAAATCAGTGACGTGTCAGGCCACGCCACCATTCTGCAGTGCCACCTCCTGGAAGGATTGGGAAAAACAACTCTGTTTCAAGAGATCACTTCTGCTTTTAAATAGCAGCTTTCAATAAGTTTATGTTTTCTTTTCTTTCTTTTTTTTCAGAAAATACAGCACCGTAACAGCTCTGGAGCAGCGCCAACAGTATAAGGAAGACTTCTGTGCAGAGTACGATGAATACAGAGCTCTTCATGACCGGATTGGGGCTATCACAGAGATGTTTGTTCAGTTGGGCTCAAAGATCAACACTCTCTCCCCGGGAACACAAGAGTACAAGGTACTGTCTGGACCGGCAGCCTTTAACTGCTCTGTTTCTAATAAAACACCAAACAGTGAACAGATCAGATACACAGCACCATAACACTCTTTCTTTTGTAATCTTTTCAGCTTATGGAGGACCAAATACTACAAAAGTACCGAAAGTATAAGACAGTAAGAATTATTTAAAGTTTATCTCATTTCATGTAACACTTATAGCGCTATACTCTGGGCCTCATGCAAGAACCATTCATATGAACTTATTAAGTGGCACATATAAGGGATTTAAGAGAACTTGTCGAGTGATCCTGGCCTGTCGTACGAGTCATGTACAGATGGTCTACCCTTCTCTACAGGGGACTTAAGAAGTATAATGCCTTAATCTGAATTAATTTGGTAATTAAATATTTCTGAAATCTAAAATAAAAATTCAAAACTAAACATTAATATTCTCTTCACCTTATCAGTGTGATGTGCATCATGGCTTGCCATTTCAAAGAGAGGTTAGAAAACTTTTCCCTTTTTATTTTTTTTATTTTTTTATTGGCATGAGTATTTTGGCACCACAATTTATACAGTTCAGTAGTTGCTTGGAAAATTCTTCCTCAGTCAAGGTTTTTGTGCAGGTTTCTGTCCAGGGGAACATTCTCCATTAAAGCGCCTGGCAGTTTAACATCACCTGTAATCCAATTTATTATCATCTATCATGTCTTGTCCCCTGGACCACCTCATGTTGGTCATGGACTGTTTTGCTTTAGCAAGACATTTGGCATCTAACTTCAAGTCAAACCATTCCTTCTTTATTTCTGACATGGCTTATACTTTATAGCTATAATAATACTGTATAATCCCCCCTAATATCATTCGCCTACTGACACAACTAAATTTGTTTTTGTCACATTTTTGTGAGTGAAATCTTCCCACAGATGGATTGGAAAAATCTCACAAATGAGCAGCTACTCATGAACAGGTGGCATTTGGGTCGGGTCGAAACAAGCAATTATACCAACTTTGTGCTGTTAAGAGGTTTATGATAAGAATACGAAAATGTTCTTGCATGACGACCATCATGTTAGATTTTGGTGTGTGTCACTGAAAGCTCACTGGTGCCCCTTTTTTTCCCTTCTCAGAAGTTTCCTGGGTATCGGGAAGAGAAGAAGCGATGCGAGTACCTCCATCAGAAACTGTCGCATATCAAAGGCCTGATCACAGATTATGACCGAGCACAGGAACTCTCTTAGTAACTGGCCTCTGCCCTCAACAGGGTGTAATATGACTGGACCAAAAGACTCCTTATGGACCCAAAGACTGCCCAGTTGGGTCCTGGAGTCGCTGAGACACTATTCACTTTACTCGTCCAAGTGTTAATGGAATCGAGGAGCGAGGTTCTTTTTCAAAAGTGGGCTGAGACCACCAACTCGTGATCAAATGTTGCCCTTTAACATTATGGTTTTCAACTATGATTATCGCTGTAATGACTGGATTTTGTTCTGCTATAAAATTGTCAAATGACACAGTGAAAGCCAAATCCATGTTTCTGAAATGCAAAACAGATGTGATCCTTCCTGCTTAATTGCATTTTTATTCTATCCTTTATCTTGCCAGAACTAAAAAGCAATGATTTATAAAATGTATTAAATTGATGGTACAATCAACCTTAGGGGAAACAAATGCTACTAAAGTCTTTATATTTAACATACAAAGTAATTTGTTTATTTGCAAATGTTGACATAACACATTCAATCACATCAATTATTCATTAGTAATAGTGATAAGATCACATAATGACAATAGTATGGTCATGCCATGAACAGTGTATCTCTCTTCAGACCACAAACAAACAAAATGTGTCATCCATACAAAACCTATACTTTTGCAGGACTAAGACCCTACAAAGGTTTATCTCAATGAAATGATGTTTAAAGAAGTTTAAAGTAATATAATATGCAGAGTTGTTTCACAATGTGCTACAGAATCTGTGGTTTGGACCAGTATCTTTGGGCTTTGCTCACAAGGACTTCACCCAGTAGCTTTCTGCAAACGTCCTGTTTCATTTCTGAGAAATGTTGGAATGCCACAAAACCACTCCTCCCAGTACCGTAATGCTGTTTTCAAGTGCGTGTACACGTTAGTGTCAATTTCACCCACATGTAGCCTACCATGAACTGCCTTTTCGTTATCAACTAACACTTCTCTCAAGTCTTCTGGTTACAGGCTTGTTTGCTGATACACAGTACACACAGTGATCTGTAGATGAATGACTACAAGTTGCTCTATGAAACATAACTTTTCACTTGAAATGCAGTTTTAAAAGCTTACAGGGTATTTATCTTGGTAATCAAGCTTGTCCGAACATTTAGATTTACTATGATTTTGCTTTGGTTGAAATCTTGATGTTGTTTAATATGGGATTTAGTTGAATAACAATAATTCACTTCAGTGAGTGTTACATGTTGATGTTATTCTGCTGGATGTGATAGAGATGCCTTTAACAAATTGGACTGTGTAATTTTAAGCCCCATGTGTGAAGCGTGGGGAGGAAGGCACTGTGGATCGGTCACTCAGTTCAAACCACTCAGTTTGAGTGTAAGGAGCAGGCTGACCTCTAGAGGCTGCTAGCAGGGCTTTTAGACTCATTTAGACTTCTGTAATTATTTGTACCAAGGCAGGTACATCTGAATAACCACAACCTGTAATTTTATTTCACCTTAATTAGCTGTGACCTGAAGTAATAGAAATAGAAATAGTGATCAGATTTCAGTGTTCTCTGGACGTTTGCATCAATGTGGCTGTACTCGCAACTGTTGTCTTAATGATGGCTTAAAATGGGAGGATGAAGCTAATATTTGCCTTAACATGTATGTTCAGATATTTCCAAGATTACGGTATCCCTGTTCTGAAATGTTCTTGGTTTAACCTGCACAGTTCAAAACATTCTCAGACTATTTCTGTAAATGTCTTTTAGTTTGAAGGAAAGTTCAGTTACTGGATAGTTGTTGTGCAACAGTTGTGTAATCTGTGTTGTTCTTGTTTTTTTTTTCCATGCACATCTTAATCATTTTCTGTTTTAGCTTCATTTGTTGTCTTATAATCTGTCAGATAATCATGAACTGTAAAGGAATTTAATTCAATGTCCAATCCTATCAAGCACCACTATCAAAAGAATCATTGCAGAAATCTATACAAAATAATGTGCTTTGCTTCTCTTGGTTTCTCGGTGCAAATACTCAGTGGGCTTATTGTCACATATTTAGCTGCTCTTTTGCGTAAGTTAATTGTACATTTTTTACATTTGGTATTCTGGGATGTTTGAAGGATTTGAGACTAGCAACAGTTGCTCTGTCTTGGCACATATGAACGTTTCCAAGAAAGGAATATTTATCAGCACTGACAATTGGAAAAATGAGAATTGTAAGCCCAGACGGTGTTTCAAGTATTAAATATCATCAAAGATAAAAATGCTGGATTCTTAAAGCTCCGGTACACCTACAGAAATGTTTTTATTATTCTGGCTGCTTGGATCTTCTCTTAGGACCAGACCTCACACTATTTTATGATTGTTGTCAGTGTGCATTTTGATGAGCTTAGCAAATGTGCTACATTGCTCCACCCAACTATTTTGACTGATCAGTCAAAATAACTGAAAACACGTGTGCTTTGTTCTGGTACTGGATCTGGAAATCAATGAGGTGTGGTTCTATTGTATGTAAAGACAAGAGCACAAGGCCTGCTCAGATATACAAAATAATTTTTGTGTTTCACAGCATTTTTCATTCAAAACAGAAAAGTACCAAAACATTTTTTAATGATAGCAGGATGGACATGTCTACATAACACCATTTGGACCATGAGAACTTAAAAGTAATAACAATTTACAGAACTAATTCAAGTTAAGGGCTTCCCATTTACCACTAAAGTAGCGTTGGTCAATTGTACAATAAATATGTAATCATCCCTGGGCAAAATACCAGTCTAATCATAGTATGAATGAAGGTAATTGTACCATTCATGTTAACATGCTGTTTTGGGGAAACCAGACCCTTGGTGAAAGGGGCTTCTCAAGTGCTAACTGTGATGTTTTTTACTGTTGCAGGAGCTAACTACTGAAGGTGCCTTTTCATTCAAAGAGCAGAGCCACTCTGCATGTAACTATCATTGGTATTCTGGAAAAAATGCCAGCAGTATTTACACACCTGTAGTTTCACACTGTTGCCACTTTTCAAAGTGCTTTGTTCATCATTTTTAGATTAAGTTGATATTGGATGCCTTGTAAAATGTATAGTGTATTGGCACTGACATGATATCATATTTAAACAGAACATTTTTCCAGACATAAAAATTCAGCATTTTAAAAATGCAAGGTTTTCCAGGACACCAATTAAACTGCATCTAGTGTTAGCTATTTGCATACAAGTATATTTGAAAGAATGGCCAGGAATTTGTTTTAATTTCTTTTTCCAGCACAGCAAACGGTTTCCACATATTTCATACAGGTGTGTTTAATTGGTTTGTTGGTACTGGAAAAACAAGGGTTCAGTGGAAATGTGAAATCAAACATTTTGCCAATTATAATTCACTCCAATTGATCTACCAAGGAGAACACATTTCTTTATTTATTGCTTTTGTATGGGTTTGTCCTTTTATGAGATTCATCTTTGCATAGTTTTTTTCTTCTTTTCACAGCAGAACTCAAAAGTATGGTGAAAGGGAAATGGAATATATTTTTGCAATTTTTGATGGATGCTTTATCACAATGTCATCCTCTTTGAGAAAAGCTTTCAGAAAAAAAAGTGTATTGTTGTCTCAGTATAATTGAAAAATAAAGCTCTTTTCAATTCAACAAGGTGTCATGCTTCCCCAAGAGGGCAGCATTACTCTAATCTGAACCACAACTGTTTTCCATAATCAGTCAGTGAGTCGGACAGTTTATCATAACGTTTTTTATTAATCTTTGAATGAACCATGACGATGAAAACATTTAGTCATCTGAACTGGATGACTATTACATGTGATAATAAATGTCACGAGCACCCACAGCTCTGAGGACTGAAGTTCTCATTTTATTTACTAGAAGTAAATAAGTTTATCCTCATATACTTGTTTTGCCTGTCACAAGGATCAAAAAACGTACATACACAAATATACAATTCCTAGACAACATATTAAGAATTTAGTTGTAAACTCATTATCAAGGGTGTCTTTGCTCATCAAAATAGTAATACGATTTGCACTTTTTTTTCTTTGTTTTTTACTCAACCATTTCTTTACACTTTTCTCTAACATACAGTATAATCTGCTGAAAGTCTAAATCCAAGGCGTGCCTTTAATGGCAGTATGAAAAATACACAACAGGTGAGATAATCCCCTGAAATCTCTCAGCTGCTTTTTCCCTCTGGAAGCCCTTTTGGCTGAGACACAACTCATTCATCACTAAGAATCAGAGGTAAAACTTTTAGCAGCATCTTATCACAAGAGAAAAGAGCAGAGACAGATTTAAAGTGGCAACGCCACTCAGATTAAGATCTTACATTTTCTAAAAGAAAATGTAAAAATCGGTGCAAAAGTAGATGCAAAAGCTTGCATCAGTACGGAGCCCTTATTTTGCAAGCACAGTGCTGCTGGTGTTATATGAGGTGTTGGAGAAGACAGGAATGTACATAGGTTTAGCCTTGGCAGTTATAAATTACAAAAAAATATACAAGGCTACTACATAAACTTGATTAGCTCCCTTTTAAACCAGTGTTTTAAACTTGAACTGGTTGCCATTCAATGTTAATTATTTGTTGTGTCTATTTCAAAAGTATGATGTAATTCGTTCAATCAGTCAGTTAATCAAACATCTGTTACAAAACAATCAAATCCAGACATTCCAGAAACTTGCAAGCCCTTCAGTTATTGCTGGCTTGAGTTTGGTGTAAAACATAAATGTTACAAAACGTGCATGTGATGCCTAATCTCATTGTGCACCAGGTTGACCTCAGTCCACCATTACAGCTCCAGTTAGATGTCGCTAAATCCTTTTAAAAACCTGTCATGATAAACCTTTTTATCTGCAGTTCTAGTGGGTAAGGTTTTATCTCCTCCCTCGTTTTCATGGTTTGATTCTTAACTTGGGCTGTATAAGGGTTACAATCCCAATCAGTGAGGATATCAGACCACAAAATCCCACCACTCCTGCATTTGACTGGTATATTCCCAACCTGTCTAAGGGAATGAAGAGATCACATATATTTTTCAATGTGTCCAAGGCAACAGCCGGATGTGATTTTAGGCTCTCCAACAGCAAAAAGAGAAAAGCATCCAGCTGAGGAATGACAGCTTCAGCTACTTCAGGATTCTCACTGAGATGCAGATCCATTTTCTGTCTGAAGTGTTTATCTCCTGCTTTCTGAACCATTAACTGGATGACTACATAAACATCTCTGATCAGACTCATAACTAGCGAGAGGAAGTAGCAGCGAGAGGCGTTTAGGCTCCAGCGTTCCTTGTCGATACTGCGGATAAGACCAACACTTCTGGCCCAAAGTGCATTGTCACAGATAAAGTACAGGGCGCGGTTGATGTTGGCTGCAGTAAGGCACAGGCACAGCACTCGGTCAGAGAGTTGCAAGGTTTGCTTAGCAGCCTCAATGGAATTTACTGCGTTTCCCAGCCTGAACACTGACAAAGGAGGAAGAGAAAAAAAGGGTATTAAGAGCAGTAATCAATTTAATATGAAATGCCAGGTCAACATTATCTTTCATCTTATTACATTTGTTCCGTTCCATTTACTCTGCGTGCTTAAATACTTTGATGGCACCTACTCCAGCTGAGGCTCTTCCTTGCATTCTTTGCTTTCTGAACACTCCAGGAAGCATGTTAGTGGCATAATTTACAAGCCACTAGCACAAGTAAAGTCTGTTTTTAAATTGTGAGACCTGCATGTCGCCTTCACTCACTTCGCCTGAAGTCAAGCAAGCCAGGCATAGATGCAGGAGAGCCTAGTGGCTGCAGCTCTGTTGCAGAGACGAGATAATAAGTGGTGCACCAACAGAGCCTGGCCTTGCCCTCATATATCTATACTATCAAGAGGGACAGGGTCTTTATTGCCTGACCTTGCTCTAAGGCAGCACCTTATCCTTTATTTCCATGTGGAGCTTCTGACAAGTCAGTCTCTGTGGTTTTAATATTAATATATATTTTTTTATATAAAAAATTTCAGAGTGTCAAAGTTCAAAAAGTCTCTAAATTCCCCATGGGTTGTAAAGTAAACCGATCTATAAGCTGTCAAGGCCAGCCTTTGGGTAATCATTGTCACAGCCACGTGTCACACAGTGCAGTCAAACACATAATGTCTATCTCAGCTCACAGTTGGGAAAAGGCTACAGACTTGACAACAGGGACAAACATCACATAGATGCCAAAGAGAAAACTAAATTGCCAAATTGTTCTCAACTTGTAAAAAAAAAAAAAAACTTCAAATATGTGTTGTATACTGTTTGTTCATGTACTGGAAGAAGATAATGAAGACATAGCTGTAGATGCAAGGGTGACTTACCACCTCACAATTTAAGCTGTTATTCGCTGTGACTCAGCTAATGTTTTGTTGGCCTAAATGAGTGGGTAGTCAACAGCTCATCTTGACCTTGTTGATGAGAAATGATGGTGTTTATAGAGAAAATCAGCAGTGAGTGAGATTTTTGAGGAAAAAGAAACAGTGGCTGAAATTTCCAAAAAGTGACTTCAGAAAAACTTTAGATTATTATGCAACAGACCGTAGTGCTATTATATATTAAATGACGGAGGAATAAAGAAAAAAGGAGGAAGGCTTTATTTCACGCTCTTTGTGCACCCAAGTCTCTAAAACTAATGGCGAATATGTAGGAGGATAACTAAACTGACTTCACTGAGACTCTGTATTGTGGCTTAGAACAATATTTACAAATAGTAGGAAAACAGAGAAAAAAAAAGGAACACTATTAGAGCAAGCTAGAATCTCAGGTTGTAAAAAAAAGAGAGCTAGTGGTGAAATGATTAGTCAATCAATAAAACATTCAATCCACATTTTTCATGATTGATTAAATGTTTAAACCCTATATCAAGCATAAATGGTTGGCTAGTTCCATCTTCTCAAATCTTGCAAATCAAACTTGCAGCTCTACTCTGTTTTATATAATTGTGAATTATATTTGGACAGTTGATCAAACAAAACAAGCTATTTGAAGAAGTCAGTGGGCTGTGGACATTTTTAAGGGGCGTTTTCACACTTGAGACTAAGCGATTCATCAGAATAATAATCATGGGAATAACCCAAATAAAAATGATTATTTGCAGCCCCCACAGTGAGCAGTTATTTAAGGAACTCCCTCTTTTTTTGTTTAAAACTTTGATTAAGGTACCTATCAGGACAATAAAAGAGGAAATACTTGGAGACAAAATATAATTTTATGGACAATGGAGGGCAGCCATGTTACTGCCAATACAGAGTGTCAACTCAGCTGCAAATATTATTGGACAGAGGGGTGGGACTACACGATTTTGCACCAGGTACTTACAGTATATGATACACGCAGTATAATTTTAGAACTGTACTGTACATAAGGATATGCTGAACCTCAATAACCTTTATAGTACAGTCTCAATTGGGATAGATCTTCATTATATATTTTATTAAGTTACTCTATTCCTCATTTTGTTTGGGACCTCCTAAAAGCACCCCGGGGTCACCAAACCCAACTTCAACTGCTGTGACGTTAACGTTAGCTACTGGGCGACCCCTCTCTCTCACTTTAAAGTTAAACTTACATTTTCGTCCAGCGCTCATGTTGTCTTCCAGACTTCTGAGTTTTGCCACAAGGTCCTTTCTTTCCGAGTTCTTTCGAAGTAAATATATCGACAGTGCACATGCATATTGGGTTGCCCTGAAATAATGAAAGGAGACTGAGAGAAGGTAGGAGAAAGTTGACGTTCAATTAAAGAGCCCTCAGCACGCGCTGCCTTTGCTCGAGTAACTTCACTTCACGTTTCTACCAATAAAATACAACGTCGACAGTTTACGACCAGGTCAAAAATACTCTAGACAACTCACCTTAATATACGGTCCCTTCCTTGACTTTGGCTTGTGAATTTTACAACCGCGTCCATCGTTAAATCGAACAAGAACAGCCTGTTCTGGTTTAGCTAAGGCAGAGTTGCACCCTCGTTAAAAGACGCAACCGGAGATACTTTAACGTAAATTTCTCACTACAGCTGGTAGAATGGCAGTAACTTGTCCTTAGTTTAAATAACGTCAGCAGTGGTGGTTCATCTAGTTAACGTTGCCGATTCAAGTCGAGCAGATAATCTGAACTTTGAACTTCTTCCACGCTTACAAGAAGCTAATTTTCTAGTCGGTTTAGTTGATACATGACAGCGGATAGAATGTACTTGTTTCAATACGGACAGTTTTGTAAACGGACCAAAAGCCGAACGGGTTTTGTTGACGGACCAGCTCGTTACTATTGGTTACTATGGTAAACATTAAACGTCATAATAGTAGCGTTCACCTAAGTAAACTAAACGTTCAGAAGCAAGAGAAAATACCCCTTAAGATATTACGAGGTGAAAATAAGCAGAACAATGTAGACTATGCGAAAAAAATGTAAACTCACTATTGACTTCCAGAGATGCATTAAGTCCACAATGTATTTCCGGAATTGAGTCTTGGGTTGCTTGGAGAAGAATGATCGTTTAAGTGTTACATGTGTTGAAAAACACATATGTAGGCCTACCTGCATGCTTTAAACGACAGTGGGCAATGTGGCAGTTGTTAGGCAGAGTTTTAGTAAAACAAAGTAAAATTATAAATAAAATAATTTTAAAAGCCTCTTGAATGTGTTTACTTTTGCTGTATAAGGGTTAGTATAAGGGTTATCTGGCACAGTGTAGAATACAGAAAGTCATGATGTACTGGACCTAACGTCTTCACATCTAAAATGATGGATTAAAGATTGACTAAATTATTGAAAGTCTTTGTGTTAATAATAATTATGTTGTTTTTAATTAATCGTATAAAATAAAATGATAATTACAGTTAGCTGTTGGTTACTTACACAGTGTGAGACAGAGAGATTTTTATGCTCTACTTTTACTCAAAAGATGGTGTTTGTGTCAAAACAGATTGACTAAACATTAAAATATCCCTTTTTATCAGATACATAGTTGAAACTTTTGAGAATTCCTGTCCAAGTAACTGCAAAACAAACCATCAATTTAAGCTTAATGCATCCCATTGTACCACTGCCAATTCAGCCCCAGCCACATGCCCCCTGTTAACTGGAGGCTCACAGCTCACCTTGTAAAGGTTGGAACACATATTCAAACACAGAAGGTGACTGCTATTGTCCCAATATCAAAATGGCATCCATCAACCTCAGTCTTTTTCAAATCCAATCTCTTATTACAGTAACAGTCAGTTTACATGGTTGGTGGGGAATTTTTAATGGCCATAAATGAGTGATGTTAAATGCAACTTAGAGTGTACAGTATGTCATTATATGTTATAATAGGCTAAATACATATTTCTGTACCTCAAACATTCTTTTGGAAAGATGCTGTTCTAGTGTAAACTGGCCCCTTTTGCATATAAAACAAAATCCAGTTCGAATCAAGCCTCCAAATCCTGAGAATTAATCATGAGTTTGGAAATGTTTTGGCAGTGTCAGCACAAGAGGGCATTTGGGAACCTTATCCTATAAAGTGAAAAATGGGTTAAACTTCATGTAAAAAAAAAGAAATCAATACACACTTATATACATAAACATAAATAATTAAATCCAAAATCAAGAGTAATAAAGTCTTATGCAGTGCAGTGGGATGTGGGGTTGTTCTCAAATATGTGGACAAAAACATAGACTACAGTACGACTGTACAAGTTACTTCCTTTACATCAGCTGTGCAAACACTGTTTTGCATTATTTTGTTTTTGTCTGTTTTTCAGTGTTCCTGTCCTGTTGGTAATTCTGTTTTTATCGCTTATGCTACTCATATTGTGATTATTTGATCTGCCTTGTATGAGAATCATGGGTTACTTGGATAATTAAAGAACACTTTAGGCCTACATTTATGTTAGGCCATCTATTTTAGTTATATCATCCCCACTGTTTACGAGAAATCGTGTGTGTTTTCCAATTTTTAGCGTAACAATACCCATTTCAGTCAGATAACTCGCGTTTGAAATGTTTCTTATAGCAGCAGAACATAGTTAGAGTTTGGCATCTAGGCTCCGACCTCATCACTCCCAGCAGATATGTTTATATAGAGATGTTGGAGAGTGATGAGCAAATATCTTAAACCCCCCAGCTGGAGCCCGCAGGTGGATGCTGGGGTGGTGGTGGGGCTGACGGAACAAGCGGCAATACTGATGCTGGGCAGCAGTGGCATTGACAGGCAGAGGGAGAGATGGGGAATTTTTGCAGTTAAAATAGACTGTCAGATTGGGAGAGTGTGTTTGGTCGATGGTTGTGGAGAATGAGGCATGTCACGTGTGTATAGCAATGCAGCTCGAGTTGACTGCCTGAACTAGCTCACAGGCGTCGCTCCTTGAGTCTGAGCATTGCTATGGAGCAGAGCCATGTGAAGAGTAAGAAGTATCGCTCAAGGAGATGACTGTGTTTCTGGTTAGACAAAAAGGATCTTATTCTTTAACTCTTTAATCTATCTCTGTAGGGATAATTCCATAATGTTGTCAGACTCTTAGAATAACAATCTGAGCCCGTCAGTGGCAAAAACAAGCACTTTTAGTCGACAGGCGCGGTTGCCCCCAAGGATTATGTTGCAGCCATTGCAGCCTGTTTTGTGGCTGCCAGCTGAGGCAATCTACTGGACCAATTCCAAATCTTCTGCTACCTTTTAGGCAATTATACCACAAAATATGTAAACGTAGGACCCAGGTTTAAAAATACTGGAATTACTTTTCAACCTGAGAAAAATGATTGACAAAGTTTTACACAACTGCCCAATTAAATGCCCAAGTCCTAAACAAATAAACTATCACTGAAATAGCAAATTACCTCATTATCCAGAAATGTGAAGGCTGCTCCTGACAATATATGCACAGTAGAAGGTGAAATGGTCATTTCTTAATTCAGTGTGTGTGTGTGTGTGTGTGTGTACTTGAGAAGTGGGAACAACTTGGCCAGCTTTATCAAATTACATTTTGCCACCATAAATCACGCAGAGCTTAAACAATGAGTTGTTATTTCAAACTTGCTGATACATTACTCAATTGAAGTAATAAAGGCATACAGACCTTGGCACAAGTAGAATGTTATCTGATTAATATAATGAAGGTGTTATCTTAAAAATGTCCATAAACTGCATGTGATTTGAGCCTGGGAAACGGGAGGACGTGTGGAAGGCATGGTTCTGTGAATTTCTTTGTGAAAGCTTGGTGAGTTAATTATGATTTGATGCAATACTTGGGAAATATTGTGGGCTGCTAATATATTGTGTCCAATGTCAATGGTTTGTCCACAGCCAGTGTGTCAACTGTTATATAGTGCTGTTAAAAAAATCCACATAATCATTCCAGTACAGTGATTTGGTAGTGTTTCCAAATCCCCTGGGCTCTTTGTACATAGATAAGGTCACTCTGTTGGAATATCAACTTGACTCATTTCCATAGCAGTAAAGCCTTTGTAGTGGTGGTCTGGGGTGGAACAAGTGACCTTCACAGAATTTCTTATGCCTGGCCACTTTTTATGAATGTTTTTTCATAAACAGTATATATCTTCAATTATAATTTTAATTTTACAGATAATTGTATGTCTTATTTGAAGCAAACTTCAGAGTATGGCTTTGGATGACATTTCAAGGCTGCCTGTCAATCAATAGAGCTGCCATGCCTAGTTTCTACAATCAAAATGACTGAAGTGGGAAGCTCACTGTTACATGTAAATATTTAAAGCCATTCTGACAGTATTTTAATCAGTGAGAGCGCTTCCAAATGTTGAGAGCTTTATTAGAAGATGAGAGGACTTTCAGAGTGTTTACTTGTAAGGCATTACTTGTAAGTACTTCCACTGAAGTGGAAAGTTAATTTTGCAACAGGTTCTCAACAGACTTTGCAGATATTGAAAGTAGAGATATGATGAAAAACACAATGAGCGAGAGGTTTAAAAAGAGTGCTGTCATAACAAATATGGCAGTCCCCAGACATCACAACAAGAAGCATCTTCCTGGATGCACCGTGTTACTTGGTGACATGAAAAGATATATTTAATCTCACCGCAATATAGAATGAAACAACATTTACTAATAATGATCAACTGTAGAAATAGTACGGTGTGGTCCTTTTTTCTAAAGACAAAACAAACAAACAAAAAATCATACAATTCTTCTTACTAAGAATGTGATACAACATTTTTGAAGGTTGATAAAAGCTGAATTTCAGGTGTACTCAAAGCACTGAGCTTCTTAATCTACCAAAATCTGTGTTACAACTACTCCACACTCAACAGAGTTTAAAAATATAAACTGTAGACTGCAGATATTCACCGTGTAATTAAAATCTAGTTACTAAACCATGTTCGTTGAAAGTTTGAGGGTTAACACTCACTGTTCAAAAACCTTGGCAGTTCATTTCAACTTAACTGTCTCATTGAACTCAATACAGATACTGCTCGCATTGAAACTTAAAGTTGATCCGTAGCAAAAAGTTCAGTGAGGGCGAGCGCGTACTGGGCTAAGCTTTTGCCAAAATGTGCAGCGTCTTTGAATTTCTGAGAGAGAGAGATTTGTCAGTGGCTCCAGTTCTTTTTTAATGATTCCTGCGGGAACCACTTGCATTGCTGATACTACTGCGTGAGTGTTGTCATGAACTTTTACCAAAAAGAAAATTACAGCAGTTCAAGGACTCTTTCTATAAAAGCAAACAATCATTTTATCATCTAAACATAAACTGATCATGATTTTATTTGCAAAATCTTAAAAAACACTTCAATCTTGTCCTCAAAGCACTGAATCTCCTTCAATACTGAGGAGCATGACACAGTGCAGTACACTATATTACATGATTTCTATTTTTTTTTTTTTAAATGTCTCAAAACTGTGTCCAGGTCCATCAAGAAATCATTGCTTTTATCAAATTATATATTAAAATACTTCAATGTACCTGCTGTATATGCTGAAGTGATACATAAACATGATTGTGACATTACATTAACGCATCTCATATGCATCTTTTTTAGCTACAGATAAAGACAAAAAGGCTTTTTTCATGAAAAATGACGTTGATCTCAATGAGGCTCATTGTGACTTGTGGCTCATGGAAGCTGGTAACTCAGGGAGGCTAAATATGGAGGTAATTATCTTCTTATGTCCATCATCACACCTGGAGTACTGAGGTACAGAGACAGAGCAGTATAGTCAAGCATTTTCACTGAAAAATGCCTCCACGCATTGTATGTAACTTTATTATTTATGAATTATATGCATAGACCAATGCTTAAAGCTGCCTTCAACAGCGTCAGCAATTTTTTTTTTTAAAGTGGTGCACTAATTTACAAAAGCTTACAAAAGCTTTGTGGCATTTACATTTTTTTAAAACTGTCTTTAATCAGGTAGTCTCGTTGAGATCGAGATCTGTTTTTCAAGAGAGACCTGAGAACAAGAAACATTCTTAGATAATAAAGCTTTAAAGTTGCCAAGGGAAGTAAAGGCACTCCATAAATATGATTTTGGTTTTAACATTGTGCTTGCTACAACTCCACCCCATTCATTAAAAGCCGCAAAACTTTTATATTTTTCAGGGAATACTTATATTTATCTACTGTACTGTACTGTACTGTAAAAAAGTATAATCAAAAATCCAGCTGGGGATGCTTCTTTGCAATACAGCATGTCTTTTCAAACATGTAAGCCTCCAAACCACAGTGGACATTTATTTAGTGAGTGGGAAGTGATAACAGAAAGAGGCTGGTGCAGGACTTTATCGGCTAAGACGAGTGGCTTTTGGGTCTTCAGTGAATCTTCACACTGCTGAGTTTCCCTAAGCCGTATATCCTTTTTTTGTTCTGTCGTTAAATTAAATATGGCAGACAGAGAGCCTCCAGCATGTGAGCTGTCAATCTTTATGCCATTACATTTATCAACTGTGGGGAGAAATGTGTACAGCAATACAGCGCGTGTCTTAAAGGCAGAGGGCCAATCAAGATGAAGATTAATGATTTTTTGTTGGAAATCAATAATTGGAATTATTTAGTTATTTATGAAAGTCAACAGATAACCTCTGGGTAAATATGTTTTTCAGTGCTTCCAAATAAACATATCAGTGAAGACCAATGTGATGTGATGGAGTTCAGTGCCAGTGTTTTTATTATTCTTAACAAAAGTGATAGAGTTATCAATAAGTGTCTTCCTTGTGAAAATGAAAGTAACAGTTTAAGAAATGTTTTCTCAGTGCGATAAAACAGAGCTGCTCAGCATTACTAACATGAAAAAAACAAATCAAAATATCAAAATATTTTAATCCTATGCTTGGCGCAGAGTAAATGCCTGAAAACACAGATCCTCTTAACAGTATGTGAAGGGTTAGGACGAGAAATTTTCCTGTAATGCTGTTGCTATGGCATGCACAGTCGGCAAGACAATTAACACACTTGAAAACATAATTTTAAAAAGGGGCTGTCCAGAAAATAATTACTAAGCTAAAATTAGCATCAGGCAACACATATTACCTTATAGTTCAAATCCAGTAATTCAAATCCAATCACGAGGCGTTTCTTTAAAAGCATCTAACTTATATAGCATTTTTTTACTGTAAATTAGCCTCATGCAACCAATGCTTGTGAGTAACTGATTCAACAAAAATGTTGATCATTTAATGTTTTAAACCCATTCACAACATTCACCAAATTCAACTTTCTGAAACAACCTTTCTTGTATAGCATATATGTAGGATTTTAGTTTGGCATTAGTATGAAGTTTGTGATTGTGAGTGTTGACGTTTACTGATGACTAAGTGACTTTGAAATTATAGTGAAAGAATGCCAGATAAACCACTGAATCCATGAATGGATTATATATTGTTAAAAATATATATTGTTAGAAATATACTGCCAATCCATGCACAGAGATACTCCAGGTTACGTTGTGTGGCTGCGTCCATGCTTAGCAGCATAATTTACATATGAATATGTAAATGTATGCTTTGAGATTTGATATTGGTTGCACCTTGGGAGTGCATAGAATTCATTCAGGTGGACATTTAGTAGAAGTATCTGAGGTATATTGCTATGATTTATAGGGAGTTTTTCCTTGCCACTGTCACCTAGTGCTTGCTCATGGTGAGAATTGTTGGGTCTCTGTAAATAATACTATAAAGAATGGGATCTAGACCTGCTCTATATGAAAAGTGCCCTGAAATAACTTTTTTATGATCTGGCACTATGAAAAAACTGAATTGAATTGAAGTGAATGATGTTATACTGTATATATCTCACTGTAAAAACATTTTTAAATCTGCATTTTTTGAGAAATGTATAATATTACTGCAAGATGCTGTCAGGGTTCAAACTCTATCAGACTCTAGTGATAGTGTGATTAATGTCTGTACGTACAAATTGTTATAAATGTTGGAAAAACACACAAAAGGGAAGATGGTAAAGAATACACAATTCACATGCTATTTGTGTGTATGCAGATCTACATGGAAATCCCTCAGCATCGCAGTCAGGACAATAGGCAAAAACAACTGTCATCATGCCAAAATTAATAATAGAACTGGAATGAACTCTTTGCAAAGGAGGCAAGATCTATCAGACCTTCACAAAGTATCTCATATCCAGATTGTGTGTGGATCCCAGTCTGCAGTCTGCACTTCACAACTGACTTGACGGAGACTGTCTCAAATGTGTCTTGTGACACTTGATCAAATGTCACTTTCCTTCTTGCATTTGATTTTATCTATGGGGAAAGAGTGGCTTCTGCTAAATAAACAAATAAAAAGCAAAGAGCGAAACAGACAACTCAATAAATTAACAAGTAAATAGGAATACACACTTATGCTCATTCATACAGCTAGACAAGAGTATCACAAAGGTGAATTGCATACCAAGTAACATGAAAAAAAACTTGGAAAGAAAAATGCCAAGACAAGGCAGGGCCATGAGAGAGAAGCTCCTTTTCAAACAGTCACAGGAACTGGGGAGAAATTAGAATGATAACAGATTTAAAAAGTATAGCTTTGTTTGAGACAAATTTCACACACAACAAAACAACAAACAGTTAATATGCCGTTCTTTGTGGTTTACTGCTGTGTGACTACGATATTTGAATGAAGGTTGCAAAGCAGATATGTCAGAAAGAAATTGGAAAGGAAGACTGAAAATGCCAGCGTGCCTGTGTCCAACGTAACGACAATCTGCTGAGTGTTTCATGGTTTTATGGTCATCAATTTCTTGATTAATTGCTTTTGTGTGCAGCCACTTTAAATCAGTTTCTCACGTTCACTCCCTGTCTCTGTCATTTGCAACCTCTTTTTAGATTAGTCAGGAAGTCAACTACATAACTTTGTAATTAATCTCAAAAAGATTAAAAGAAATGTCCACCACCTAATCCTAATATTGATACTAGAGGCAACCAGTGCTTGCTTACTTTGTGAATGAAATCTGAAAGCAGGTTATTGCAGCCTTGAGGCTGCAAACTCCACAGAGACACTTTCTGGGCCTTCTGAAAGGTCTACTTTTTGTAGGTCAGGAACTAAATTTAGACACTTGTTTCTCCTGCCGAAATGCAGATTAAGTTGCTGAGTTCCTAAAAAGGTTCCTAGGTTCCTGGAAGAGTTCCTGTGGTGGAAAATGGCTTAAAAACAGAGAGAGAGAAGAGAATATCTTACCGTGGCAAAAAGACTGCATTGTTGTACAAAGATATTAAGGAGTTAAAGCTGGGGTAGGCGAAATCTGTGCAACCCATGCAAAACCTTCTGCCTCTTTCTCTGCTGCCTCATATCACTCTGCTAAGCCGGCGAGGAAGTAGGAAGGAGATGTTTGCCGTGAATACATGGTTAAAACTTTGCAACAAAATAATCAGAGAAATTGGACAGATGATCCTGGTAAAAAGGCACGTTTGTCAGGTCGAAAATGAAAGCTAACAAGAATGGGGAAACCCAGTGAACTGAAGAAAGCTGTGGTGGGTAGGCACAACTGTGTTGTGAATGGACCAGAGTGGGGAGATTCTGATATAGCTGATAATGATGATAGTATGGAGATAAGCCAAGGTAGTGAGAGAATGAGGGAGAAAAGAGGAAACAACAAAGAAAATCAGGAGTAGTGTAGGTTATGGGGGAGGAATAGCTCAAGAAGGTTCATCATATTGAGATTTGGTGAGGAGAGGGGAATTTCTTCAATGAGTCCTGTGAATTTGACATCTGGTTTTGAGAAACCAGGTTGGGGATATACACATGGATATGGTTTTGAAAGATGGAAATTTGTTGATTGTTTGCAGGAATGAAGAACAGAGACAGCGGGCTGGCAGGATGAAAGAAATTGGGCGGTTTAAAGTTGTCACACTTGGTCAGGTCACCTGGTTATTTCCGGTTTTATTTTGAAGGACTGCTTTTGCTCATTGTGTTTTAGGTGACTTTCTGCCAGTGTTGATTAGGTTCACCTGTGTTCAATTACTCACCTGTTCTTCATTAGTCCATCTGTATATATAGCTCAGGTTTTCCTTTGTCTTGTTGCCAGGTACTTGTACCAGGTTTTGCCTGGTATGCAGATTGAATTGGATTTACCTGTGTGTTTGAAGAAAAGACTTTACCATTGGAACTTGCTATTGTTTGCGGTGTGGTCTTTGCACTTGGGTCTCTGCCAGGATCGTCACAAAAGTGGTGAGTGCAAGCCGTATTGAAAGAGGGAGTAAGTGGCGTAAGGGAGCGATTTTGGGGGGTGCCAGTCAGAGTGATTATGGAGGTAATTATATCAAACCTAAAAGAAGGAATTCTGAAAGGAGCTCGGAGGTTGCAGGTACTATAATAAGCAACTGGTTCATGGTTAATCTGTGTACCTTTTTTATATAAAGTGTTACCGAAATTTTAATATTATCAATTCTACTACGACTGCTACTGTTGCTGCCTCTGCTGGGGACAGTGAACTGGAACATTTTGCCTTATAACTGATCCACCCAGATAGCCAGTTTCACCCGTAATGTTATGTCTTACAGCAAGACCAGCCAAGCTAGAGTGAATTTCTGAAGCAATATGCTTGTGACAGGCCCCCCTTCTAGCTTTTGGTATAATAGTGTCACTCAGCAGTAATGCACCCTTGGGGTGGATCTGCTGATATTAATGACCTTGTCATTCGCTGCAGCACGTGTGCTCCAGGTCACTAACGAGTATGTCACTGTGCATACCTAAGCATGTACCTGTCATTCACATCCCGTCAGTTTATACAGGTTCAGCAGCCATGCCCTGCTCGCTGCTGAGAAAAATGCTGCACTAGATTGTTGTTTATAATTTGTCTCAACAATAAGGAAGGACATTAATTATATGCACTCTTATGTATTCATGATGGCTCATAATACTGGCACTCATTATCTATGATACACATCTGTATATCCAAGTTAATAAGACAAATTAAAGTTGTATTCCACCCACATGTAGCCTACCATAATCCACTCTGCTTTGTAGTAATTAAAGGCAATGAATCATAGGTGGCGCTATTAAGAGGCCCAAAATTGGAACTGAATTTTTTTTTTTTTAAATTAACCTTAAACAAAATTGTTTTTTGGAGCAGTATATAAAACTCACTGCTAATTTTACGATATTATTTATTTTGTAATGATGTATGGTAACCTAGGCTACCTGCTGCGTCATTTCCTTTACTTAGCGCGCAAAAGCTGAAGCTAGCTGGAACCTCTTGAGCCTAGTGCACTGTCACCGATAAAGCACACAACGAAAAGAAAATATGAACCCCCTGGTAGCACAGTCAGGCAAATGGACATTTGAAATTATTTTCATGGCAATGATGGAGAACACGAAGTCGAGACAAAATCTCTGAATCTGGTAATAAATACCGTTTCTGTGGAAAAACCATATCGGACACTAGTTCCAAGCAGAGTATTTGGATGTCTGGTGAATGATGACATAAGAATGTGCTTCATGCTCTTTCAGAGGGAACATTTGAGCTCATGCTGCCTAAAACCAAGAGATGGTGTTTTGTCTTAGTCTTTATTGTATACCTCAATATAATGGCCACATGAAAATTACAAAAATGTTCTGTTAGATTACAGCTCACCCCCCCCCCGTCTTTTCTTATTGTACCATATTAGGCACATATTTAACACAAATTTGCAGCCGAACTCCCTTCATCACTGTACACCTACTGAGTGATTTAACACTGTATATGTTGGGAAGTAACCATTACATGTGGATTATTATAATTTCAAAATCATAATTCATGTTTTTTTAACGTTCTTGTTATGAATTTTACTTTCTGCTCGTTCTCTTTCTAAACCAACAACATAGACTATCCTAGCGTACAACAATACAGGCTTACAGTCGCTCGCATAGCTGTTCATTTCATGCTTGTTTTGTTTCGTATCTGGTGTACTGTCTGCTATCATACTTATAATAATTAATACCGTAATCATTAAAAAGCTATGATTATTTTCAACTCGCTATGAAGTATGTCTAATGTGTTGGTAAAATTTTAAAAAAGTTATAAGCGCGGGTTTGAGATCCTCTGTCTACCAGCCACAGCTTGTAGACGCAAGCAAACATTGATTGTAATCTTGAGTCAAATGCACGCAGTTGGTTGCACACAGGTTTATTGAATCGTATTATTGCAAGATGAGGACTTTCTTATTGTGTAAGTGCCAGTCTAGCTGTTGGGTTTAGAGTCGGACTGGCCACCGGGCGCACTGGTGGATCAGGACCCACCCCGGGACCTCCCAAATTTAGTTTCTCTATACCTGATGCCCTAGCACCGCCTATGCAATGAGTGTTCAACAACTCTGGGGAGTGTAGAATGTGGGACATGGTAAAACACAAGTGGTTCACATCTGGTGTATTGAAATGTTTCTTTTCACACTAAATGACAATTCATTATCCACATAACAGCTTTGCATAATTATGTGCCACAATAGACTCTGAATGATATCTTGACATGATTCTATCTTTTAACATTATGAACAATGCCCCCTGATTGATATAATCCTCAGTACACTTTCATCTTACAAATTCCTAATAATGGCTTTCAGAAAAATCACTTTCTTTGGCGGTGAACACAGAGGAAGAGATGAGCTTATGATAGTTACAAGGAATGTTTAACCCGATTAAATCCCCAATTAAACAAAAAGACAGTGGTTTGATATTGTATCCTGTCACTGTATGGCACGCCATTTCACTTCAATTCTTCCTTTAAAAAAATTCTTGGATAGTCAGAACAAAAATAGCTCGTCAGGATTATTTTTCTACACAAGGCATGCAGCTGTTGTTGTACAGTGGCCTAATCCCAACTCTGACTGTTGGTGTTGCAGGATTGGATTCTTAACATTTAACCAAATTCTCAAATCTGAAAGGGCAGAGTTGTGAAAATGGAT
Organism: Maccullochella peelii; assembly: GCA_002120245.1. Taxonomy (NCBI): domain Eukaryota; kingdom Metazoa; phylum Chordata; class Actinopteri; order Centrarchiformes; family Percichthyidae; genus Maccullochella; species Maccullochella peelii. Next base: position 20,746 of record LKNJ01001091.1, on the reverse strand, counting down.
AATGCTTGTTTCCGCTGGTATCACCACAGAGTAGTGTGCGCAGACACTGAAAGGAAAAGGAACATGTAATTCTCAAGAACTGCATTTTCTGGATTGCGGTAGAACCTACTGTGTAAATGCAACATTTTGGGGTTTTACTGTAAATTGGGCTTGAAACTTTGACAGTGGCCAAAGAAATGAAAGTGGGGTTAGAGACAAGGTCACTGTGAGGAAAAATAGTTGAAAATCATCTTTAAAAACTCCTCTCTGGGGCTGAGGATCAAAGTTCATCATTCATGACCTTGGAAACAGCAGTAGGGAAAATAATCTCACCACAAGATCCATTTAGTAGCTGTTGTGGAGCTTTTGATCATATCACATGAACTTTATCAGCAGATGGAGTTGCCCCGTTGTCATGAAATTGTAGATGTTCACATTTCTGGGTATTTTTGTCGGTTTGTTTTATTTTGGAGCCTTTTTAAGGACTTTCTGTGAACTTTGAACCTCAGGTTTTAAGCCAAAGTTCACTGGAAACCAGCAGTGGAGAAAACGATCTCACCACAAAGTCCATTTCATAGCTGTCCTGTTTTCTCTACTGCTGTTTCCCAGGTCAAGAATGAACTTTGAACCTCAGCTTTAAAACCAACAAGAATGAGAAGTCTTGAAAGGGCGCAGAAAAAAAGGACATTTAAACACCTACAATTCCATGACAACGGGGCAAACTCCGTGTGTGTGTGTGTGTGTGTGTGTGGTTGCTCAGTAATCGGTGATGTCTGTGCTCTTGTCAGTAGACTTTGTGTATTGACATGCAAGGTGCTACTTTTCCTCTCTCCACTACTAGTTCACCAATGCTAGATAATACTTTAGCATTACTGCAGCTAACAGTCAAGCAATTAAGTTTTTCATTTTGCTGGTGAAAATATAAGATATTAGTCATGCGCATCATCATCATCCCATAAAGATTTTAGAATTTTCTCTGACAGACATTTCCTGCTGATGACAAATGCACATGAGCTTAGTGGGACGCCGGTCACTGTTTGTGCATCATCCAATGCGGTGAAATAAAAAAGGCAGAATTATTTATTCAACAAATAAACACATTACAACACCTTCTATAACATGCAGAAAGGAAACAATATCATGCAAACAAATGCTATTGATCTATTTTTTTATTTTTTTTCAAATTAAGCTGTTTTCTTATCCTTTTCTCAGTAACGGTAAGCAACACAATTAACAACAAAATGCCCTAATAACACTAATCCTAATATGAAAAATATACTAACTGGCATAATGAATATTTAATAGAGCTTTTGAGGAGCTCCAGTGTGATGTTTGTGCAACACAGTGATCACAGAATTGATCTTGGACAAATAAAGCGGTCAATAAGCAACAGCATGCTGCGCAGGTACATTCAATACATAGTACTGTATGCAATAACATTTAGTTAAAAGGTTAATAATGATCATGTCATAACATTCATTTTTATATTGAGCACACAGCACTACAAATGACACTTTAAAGCAGTTTCCAGTCAATAAGCAATGATTAGCAGAGGACCATGTGGCAAAAAATCCAACATAAAAAGGTTACACTACACAGCACAAATGATAAATCTCTACGAAACCTTCTTTAATCGCATGCACATGTTTTTCTTTCTTTCTCTTTCAAATAATACAGGACATCAAAAGATCTAACCAGTAGAACCCAGTAGTTGTTTGCATGTTGTGGGTGAACTCCAGAGTGTGACTGCCTTTCAACCCGTCAATCAGGGTGGGGTTGTTTTTTTTTTTTTTT
>LKNJ01001091.1:5611-18942 GCA_002120245.1 Maccullochella peelii | reverse complement strand
TTTTTTTTTAACCCACTGTCAAGAGTGGTGCTGAAACATATGGGTGCAAGACGTATTTAACCAATTGATGGCAGATTCGTTATCAGACCTAAATTACAACTTTCTCACATGCTTTTAGCTTCATGACAATCTGATCAGCAGTGTGTGAGACATGCTGTGTGATGTATAGTGTCACCCTCAGCCAATCATGGTGATTTTGTAAATGCTGCAAAGAGCAATGCATCACTCTTTCAAACATGGGATAAACAAACCATGGTTTTCAGTATTTATTCAAATTATAAATGCTCAACCCTCAACAGTATGACATATATGTAAATAAAACCTTGCTTAAAAATATTATTATTATTATTATTATTATTATTAATATTAATTTTAAAAAAAAATCTTGAACTTCAAAAGGTTCCTCAAGTAACCCTGTGAATGGGTTCTTCTAAGAACCTTTTCTTTAAGGTTCCTCAAAGCACCTTTTAGAGGTTCCTCCACAGTTTCAAATTGAAGAACCTACCAAAGTTCCTCAAGGCTCTTGTTGTTTTAACAGTGGGCTGAGCTAGTGGAACAAAAATGAACAGATTCATCTGACAAAAGAGCACTGAATTTTTGTGGCACCTCAGCATTTCAAAGCAAAATCTTTCTAGAGAAAGACTACGCTCAACACTGATTAAGAGCAGAGATTCTTTTCATTTAAATTCTTTAAGCCATTACATCTGGCTTGCTGGGATGATTATCCTTGAGCCATTTTCTCTCTGTTGTCGTTTCCCTCATCTATGTCTTTATTGTGGTCACCTCAGGCAATGTGCCTGTGTGATGACAGACGAGTCATGTGTACAAGGCGAGTGTTGTTTTCTAATTCAGTCCGTGTGTTTGAACTTCGACAGCACCTCTTAAGACCCTGGTGAAGATGAATGGTAAACAGACCGTAAGTGATGGGATCTAGGCAGGCGTTGAAGAGGCCAAAGATAAACAGCATATGAGTCAGTGAATGAGAGACCGTCTCCTCCATTTTTTCAGGAAACAACCAATACCACAGACCTAGCAGGTAGTACGGGGTCCAGCAGATGATGAATGATGTCACAATGACGATGCTCATCTTAAGAGTCCTCATCCGAGCTTTAGGGATGTTGTTGTGGGAGCGGCGGAGATGAACATCTCTGGACACCACTAGAAGTGAGGGAAAACACTTTGTCATGCACAACTCCTTGGGTTTGAGAGAACGTACTTGATGCAGATGTTTAAAGAAAACATGAGACTTACGGTTACCCCGGGCCATGCGGCTGGATATCTCAACAAGGATTCGTGTGTAACAGAAGATCATGATGACCAAAGGCAGGAGGAAGAGGCACACAAAGGTGAACATGTTGTAGAGGGTCTCCTGCCAGCGCTGGACAAAACTGCCGTGGGTGGTGCACTGGGTGAAGTTTTGTGGGACTGTGATGGTCACATTGTGAAATATAAACATCTGCATGAAAAGACAAGAGTTTTGATTAGCGATCACTTTAAATCAGTCAGACAGACAGAGCAGGTGCTTTTCATTTAGCCAATTCCTCCTGTCTTCGCTCAGAAATCGACTGAGATCTGCCATCATCAAGGATGTGCCAGTTCTTTAAATGCATCTCAAAGGAGACGAGGAGGAGGAGGAGAAGCTTAAGGCATGGAATCATAAGTGTGTCCTATGTCAAAGTTTTTTGCCAGACAGCAACACCCCTTTGATTGGAATCTGATTATTGGTCAGCTGATCTGATGGAACAGATTGTAATACTGTAGATTTGGCAAACTAGCTGTGGAAACGGGAATAGTGAGCACCATCGGTGGCTCTATAGTTTTTTGTATTTATTCATAAAATAAAATATTACATGTGTGTCGATTCTGAATCATGAAAACACTCTACTTTTGTTTTTTTGTCTTATTTCCTGTTCCAAGTGCATATTGGCTGATGCAGGGAAAATTAGGTATCCTAATATTTCTTCTGTAAAGCTGCACAGTCATGGTTATTATTAGACCCAGAATATCCAGGCTGTAAAGGGCAGACTTACTGAACCTGCAGCCTTTCACAGATACCTTGAGTTTATTTAGAGCATGTTAAAACTGTTAAAAAAGCAACTGTTGCCTCATTATTTTGCCACATTATTCAGCAGTGGAGACGCTGTGCATCATCCGTAATCTGTCCTATTTCGTAAAAATAAAATTCCTGTCCTGGCATCTCTTCCTCACGTCTCGCTCTCTCTCGCATCTCCATGGGGAGAGGAAGACGCCAGCAGGAGATGTGAATGAGGGAAGGGAGGAGCATTGTTAGTACAAGTTTGCCACTACGGCCATACATTGGGTGCTTTTGGCTGTGTGGGAGGCTGTGACTCCACCACTGAGGTGGTGGTTCGATCCCCGGCTCCTCCTGTCTACTTGTCAAAGTGTCCTTGAGTAAGACACTGAACCCTAATTGCTATCGATTGCCAGGCTACACCACCGTCATCAATACGAGTATGCATGCCTGTGGCTGAATGAGGAAGAATTGTAATATAAGTGCAATATAAATGCAGTCCATTTACCATGATGTAATTATGTCCATAGCCGTATCACAATTAGGTTCTTTCTTTGCAAAGGCCTTTCAGAGGGATTGACTCTCAGTAGCTCAAGATACTGCACATAGTTTGACAGTAGGTTTGGATTAAAACTGTGCAATATACAGTGCACTGTGGCACAGGCTAAAACGTGCAGGGCTTTTAAATATGTTAGAAATGTATATAAAATAGACATATTGGGCAGTTATCACACTAGCAGCTGTCCTTGCCATTTTGAAACGTCTAGACTGACGTAGGTGGTAATGTCACAAAAGGATATACGCTTAATGTTTTTCATTGGACACAGAAAGCCTCTGGCTGTGTGTGTCAAAGGAAAAAAAACAACTATATTTATCTTACAGGAAAGACAATCCCATGAGACACCTGGGCTCCTGAAATGCTGAACTCGCTGTGGGTCATGTACACTTCCGATCCTCTGTTAAAGTAAAGGCCAGTAATTGCAATTCTTGTGAACAAATGAAACTAACCCCAAAGGGAAAAAACCCTGTCCTGGTTTTCCTCTAATGGGGCTTACCAGTAAGTTAATTTGATGCCCAATTGTGTTATCATAACAATGAGTTGAAAACACAACAGCAACTCGGTGTTCGGTCAACAATTTTGCAGGTCTCCCAGGACAATGTCTTCATTACATGTGCTGCTGTGCTTCTCTGCTCAGGAAAACACATCAGTGGGGAAAAACAAACTGCAATATTATGACATTAAAGCAAAATATAACATGCTAAATATACTGTTTTACGTAAGCATGTTCTACAACTTGTACATTTCAAATTTAAGATGTTATAGCATGGTCTTTACGTCAGATCAGTTTTATGATGTTTTTTTTATTAAGGGACAAGATATCATAGGGTAAACTCCACGGTGGTATAAATCTCATTTTCAAAGACTAAAACATGAGTTGAATTTTGAGCGCGCCTCGCAGCATCTGCGCTGAGAAAATAGAAACAGCAGCAGTGTTGCTCCTGGCTATTTCTTTTCATCAAGACATTTAGTGCAGTTTGTTTGAGGCCCTCAGATGTCACAGTGAAGATAAATGGACTGTAGCTGAGCTGTACAACATCTGAGTCACTGGAAGTGAGTCAGTACATCAGCCCATGTAATCATGGATAATTCTACTTTAGGAGGATGGCGCCCCCTTTTTTTTTCCCCTCCAACATAATGTGTATATCAGTATAGCCTATATGGATCTTTGAATTAACACAATATACTTAATTCACCAAAGGAATAGAAAAAACTTTGTTTTGTTTGGAGATTCAAATGCTTGAGTCAGTAAGTAAGCTTCCTACTCCAGAAGAAAGTGTCAAGATAAAATACTGTTATCCTGTTTCTAGCAATCAAACATGTGCAATGTCACAGAAATGTCTCTGTCTATGGATATGGTTTTGAAAGCTTTAAACAACCTGCTGAGTGAGGTTTTTATTTTGTTGACTCTTCAACCCCGCGGTCACTTACGGTCAATCAGTACAAAATCGTGGTGTTTGGCCAAGCTATGTTCAAACTCACAGAAATGTATTTTACATTTCTTTTACTTTATTCTAGCGGAGAACCCAAAGTGTCCAAAAATACTAAATATGTCATGCTGAGTCCGGGCAAAATGTGTACCAAATGAAACTCAAAACATCCAGAACATTTCCATTTGATGGAACAGTGTAGCCATATAAAGATGGAGTCAAGTCATTTTATTTAATTTTTTTTATATAGGGGCTTTACGATCTGTTCAGCATACAAACGTACAGCACCCTCTGTCCTTAGACCCTCAATTCGAATGAGGAACCCCCCCCCCCAAAAAAAAACAACAAAACCCTTTCAATGGTAAAAAATGGAGGAAACTTCAGGAAGAGCAACAGAGGAGGGATCCCTCTCCCAGAGCAGACACACATGCAATAGATGTTGTGTGTACAGAAACGATTCACAACAGAAAATCATAGTGTAAACAATTATGATGACAAAATGTAGATTCTAAAACATGTAAAGAGGACGGATCCAGGAGGACAACTGAGCAGCTTCAGGTGTCGCCCACTATATAGGACCTGAGCCACACCACCACCTCTCCACCATAAAGACCTGGAAAGAGTATTTAAATATTTAAGTCAATGCTGCACTTACATCACAGTTTTAGGTGTCTGATTTTTTTCTTTAAATGACCTTTGTGTGCCTGTCCGTCATGCTGACCCCCAACGTGGAGCCCAGTCAAATGATGTTTGTGTTGCTGCTGGTGCTCCGGAGCTTCAGTAGATCTCACATGCTACGGCAAAGTCAGAAGATGTGAGTGATTTGTTGAAAAAACACAATATGTATCCCAATTAATACTTTTAAGAGTGAGTTATCCTTCTACTTACAGCTTAAAGGGGTTTTATTATAGGAGTATTTTTGCCTACAGTGATTTCTCCATAGTGACAATCCACGAATGACAGACAAAGACACAGATATAAGAATATGACAGGATAGAAACCAGTTGGCTCATCATGTACTTAGACCTAAAACATTAACGAATGAATAATTTTGCATCCTTGGATACACTTATATTCCACAATTACATTAAGAATATAGTAATATAATAAAAATGTTAATGTGAAGAATCTTACAAAAAGACTGACAGCCTCTGGATGATCATAAGTTAAATCTGTCCGTCAAGTATTACTGACTTTTATTTTACACAGATTACAAACTCAAATCACATTAGCAGCTGTTATCCAAGAAACCGGCTTCATGTTTAAACATTAAAAACATTTCTATATAGTTATAAGTTTCCAAACACACTGTATTTGCTGTATATAGCAAATACTGATACTATCATAATTATTATATACAGTAGCCTACAGTTGTAAAATTCACGTAAAGCAAATGAACATTGATGCCTGTTGTGTGAAACGATGAGCCCAAATTCACAAATGGGGTCCACGTTTTGTCCTAAAGCAGTGAGACAAAACCTAGGAAATCATTTTCAATAAGTCGTCTGTATTAAATCTACACAAGACAGCAAGAAATATGACATGAATATTGAGAAAAATATTGATATGCTCTGGTTGTGGGAACGAGGCCAAACGCTTAGTACTGTAGATCAGCATATACATGCCAACATGGCACGTTACAGCCCAACCTTGAGTGTATTATTGCAGCTGTGACTGACCGACAAAAAAAGCTGCTCCATGTTCAAAGAATGAATTAGATAACTGAGCCCTTACCTTTCTGATTAAAAACATTTTCACTACATTTAACATTAAAGTGTGAGGAGTTCTAAGAGGGTCTAGACGGTCTCTAGCATCAAACACTGTTTCATTAATGTTCCCAGGGACACGTGTGATACAGGTGCAAAGCTCGGAATACAGATGGCTTACATGAAACTTCCTGTTCGTTTTTATAACTTTTTTCTGTACCTGTATAACAAATCCTGCTTTTATATCCAGTAGTTGCAGTATATAATATTCTAGCATCAAAAATATCAGATTTTCTTTTTCACTTTTTCTAGGATTACAGCCTCATAAAATTTGTAAATAGAGATTTGGTCATGTGACCTGTCACAGTAGAGATGATGTAGAGGTATGTGGTAAGGGTCCAATATTCAGTCCAGTGCTCCAGCAGCCTCTGTATTACATGTGGTGGTAATACAGATGACTAAATGTCAGCTGTACAACCCTGAGATCAATTCCAGGTGGTATTTTACACGTGCATTAGAATTTCATCTCTCTCCTCCTCCCCTGTTCTTCGTCACAGTCCTGTCTACCAATAGCAAATGTCAGCAGCATAAATGAGACAGTGTTCAGAGTGATAATAGACTAGGATGAATGGGGGGGGTAGAAAACGCAAGTGGCTGTATTGCTGAGGGCTGGTTGCTACAGGTTACCAATGAGAAGATGAGCTATGGACCAGAACGTCCAGTTTGAAGAATCTGCGCAGTGTTTGTACTCCTACAATATAAGGCAAGATTTTACAACCCTTGAGTAATTATGTGAGCAGTACTGTTCTTCCCTGTCTCAAAATTTGCAGGGTGATGCAGTTACAGATTGTTTGGCTGTTTTAACGGATGATGTTGCACTCCCCTGTAGCTAAAGCTGAGTCTGGATCAACTTTTTTTGCTGTGCTATATCCTTCTGGTGGTACTTTTTTCAGGCCAGCATCCCTTCTGTTAATTCCCATGTTAATAGTCAACGATTACACAGCTCACAATCTACAGTACATCCACTACCAACGCTCAGTGCCAATTCAGGAAGTAGTGTGTCCTTTATGGAGGTCTGGGTGATGGACGGGCATGTAGAGCATCCAACTCTCATGTGGAAAACTGGAGTTCGTGTCACAGACCTCCAAGTAATATTTGCTTTTTGGCCACTTGGGGGCAGCAGAAAGAAGCTATAAACACAACACTGATATATAATCACCTTATGAAGTTGATCAGGTGAATATTAGAAAACAGTTGCTTATTTACACATCCAGTAGACATGGAGCAATGATAGCATTCATTTGGAGTTGTGTTTTGTGTCCACCTGATGAATATATCCCACATATTCTCTCTCTTTTAGCTCTGCTTTGGTCTCCAACAACTCCTAAGGGAAATATCTGGCCCTTTAGCTGCTAAAGGCTCCACGACTAGTTGTTGCCTGGGTCTATCTGCCGTTTATCCTGAAAGCCTGTCGGGTCAGTGATCCCTGGACATCATGCTACACCTGATCAGAAATCCAATTTGATTAATGCGAGCAGCTGCCGTGGTTTATCAGTGCTTTTTAGCTAAAAACCGCTGCCTGCTGCCTGCTGCATCTGGAAACGATGCTGATGAGAGCTGTGAGAGAGAACCAAAACAGTAAAGTTGAGTGCCCTAAGACCAAAACAATTAGCTGAAAGATGCTGAAAAACTCCATAGAGCTGAAGGGAACAACAGAGTTGGTGATAATTCTCTGTAAGTTTTGTTTTAATATAAAAATACTAATTCTAGCAGCTTTAACAATAACTTAACCATTGCCATTTCATTTGGGGTTTCATTTTGTTTGATTGTTGCCTGATGAGAGTCTTGGAACACAAACACTCCAGCCATACATTTATATGCAAGAAAGACCGTTTTGGTTTGTTGCCTTTTGATCTTTAAACGGTTCAGCAAAAAAGGTTTTTGAGATAACTTCAAATAACCTTTTAAAGAAGCTTCTTAGCAGAAAGCTGTTTCTCAGAGATCAGTGTCCACCTGATGGTTCTTGGTAGTTCCTTGTTGTGAGAGAGCATAGATGCAGGAAGAGTGTTATATCAAGAGATATTGGCACTCATTAGAATACCCGTCAGCCAATCAACCAATCACAGTGTGAGGCTGGAAACTGCAGCGGTGTTAACTGTATTTTTACATTATAAATAATTTGTAAAATGCATAAATAAATAAATAATCTTTTCGTGGGTTACGCTTAGTGAAGCAGATTTTGTGGCATCACTGACAGGCACTATTTGGAAAAATAGCTGACAGACACAACATGTGGATATAGAGGACACTTATTATTTGCAGCCACCATCTCTGCTGCCTACACTAAGAAAAGGCTTCAGATGCACAGGAGCAGGAACCGCTGAGACTAGGCTGTGTGTATTTCGTCGTGACTTTTTAAACTAAAAATTGGCCTGTCACCTCTCCCAGGCTGCTTGGTTTACCCTCTCGGTAGCTAAATCCAGACTGTGTCAGACAAAGGTTAATAAAGTCTAAATCGGGCCACATCCCATGTAGGGTAGCTGTAGTGTCATGAAATCTGCAACATTACTTGTTACCGTACACAGTGGCCCTGGAAACACTGTGAATCAGCAAACAGTGGCAGAGGTCGCAATTCTAACCTCACTGACTGAGTTACAGTCGATGTTGTTAAACACTACGAAGTCGTGGAAAAACTACCTGTAACGTATTGACGGTCTTACTTGGCAATTCAAGGTAAAGCGTTTTCAAGTAAATCATGGTATTTGTCATTATGTTCTGACTTATTGTTGAAAAGAAACTGAGAGATGTCTCAGACCATTACCCTTACATTTGCATTTCACTAAAATGGTGAAGGGATGCACTGAATAAGACGTAACAATATAGTTAAGAATAAATAAAGAAAATAAGGTCAAAATCATCTTGTTCCCATTTTTGGCCAAAATTCCTTCTTATAAGTGAATAGATTGATCCTACTATGACTGAACTGTGATCACACCAATTCTAGACTCATAACCACTATTTCTTACCACACTGGTTGATTTCTGTCCTTTACTGTACACAAGGTTCTCAGTTGGACTTTTTACCTTCCATGTCAATGGTTTGTGAGTCATCTCTCTCCACTTCTCCTTTTACAAAAACGGCTCTGCATGGGGTAGTCCCAGGATTTTTATTTTGATAATTGTACACTACACTGCTGGCACATACTGACTGAAATAATCATCATCAACTGGGGGTGAGAAAAATACTAGCTGGGTCACACAAAGATCCCATAAGTCATTTCTGAATCACACACTGAATCAGTAGCCAGCATCAAGGGACTCTGAAATACAATGGCTTAGTATGCATCATCATGTATGAGTAATGTGATGTCAGGTAAGGTAAGACAAAAATGCCCCATACTATTTTATTTTTATATATATAATTTATTTATTTTTATTTTTTCTGTAGCCATAAATTTAGAAACACAGCGATCACATTACCTAAGTACAATACCACCCCCTAGCTTAGCATAGCTTAGCATAAAGACTGGAAACAGGGCAAATCAGCTAGCCTGGCTCTTTCCAAAGTTCAAAAAAATTCAGCACGTCTAAAAGCTAAGCTCTAAAAGCCTAAGTGTGCTGACAAAATGCGTCATTTGTAACAACCTCACAGAGCAACAAATTGAAATCGCACCCATATCAACGAGGCGACATAATTTTTGTGCGTGCGTTCCAAAGCCATTACAAATCACCGTTTAAAAATAAATCTGTTTCATGATGCGACAATGCTATGGTTAAGATTTGGTTAGGTCTAGGGAAAGATCATGATTTGGGTTAAAATGACTACTTTGTTAAGGTTAAGGAACCTTCATCGACATGGTTAAAAGAAACCTATGTTGACTGTTGGTAGGTAGAAACGAACAGCAGCCTGTTAAAGTCTGACATTTTGTTGACCTGTCCGTCCATCCCAAACTCTTCCTTCTGTGGACTTTGTTGCTCTATAACAATGTCACCTGACTTCCTCATTTGCTCCTGAGGGACAAGAGTCATAATTCAATCAGCCGCTGGGGGTCTTTTTCACTTCATCATAAACAAATGTCGTTTTTGGGCATTTGCTGAAACAACAGATACTGTCATTTTTCTTGGGAGGAGAGTCTCACATTTAAAGATACTGTGTTTGAAAACCCACCCCCTATATGAGATGCTTAGTTGTTAGATCACAACTTATTTCACCCCAGTGGGGTCCAGTCACACTGGAATAGGTTGAGGAAATAAAAAGGTGATCTTACACCTGATTAGGTACATGATAAGCATTCCTGATATTTTCAAACCTCCTGAAAGCCTGTCGAGTCAGTGATCCCTGGACATCATGCTACACCTGATCAGAAATCCAATTTGATTAATGCAAGCAGCTGCCTCATTTGTGTTCAGCAGTTCAATCCAATTCAAGGACATTTATGAATTTTCTGTATCTTATTTCGCAACCAGCTACCAAGACCTTGTGCTTGTATGTGCTGGAGCAAATCATATCCATAATTTTAAGTACAACTTGCAACCAATTTACAACAATACAACTTTAAATTCATTCAGTTAAATCCAACACTTCAGGTGTAGGAAAAGTGCACCTCTTTAGATTTTTTGTTGTACAAAGTGGATAAATAGCAAAGTGTACCTATTTAGATGTTTTAATTTTGTCCCCCACAAACTGTATTGCAAGCAGCACTGCAGATTCAGTGAGCCAGCTGCATTCTTCATGTTTTTGCCTTGATTACCTGAATGTTGTTGCATCATGTTTCCCTCTGCAGATTTCACAGATCATTGAATTAACCTTCATCTGCCCTTTCAGCAAAACTCAACTAGCTAGATTCACTAGAGGAAGGCACACTTGCAGCACTTATAGCTGCTTTCTGAACAAGGTTTCATTCTCCTGCAAATAAAAGGTCAGTACAATGGTGCACAACCTGCAGCTTTCATGTAGCCAGAAGCCTCACATAATTAGTAGGTAGAGACGGACATATTTGACGTGAAGCCCCAGAGTAGCAGAACATACAAACTGCGTTTTATCTTACCTGTGGGAGAGAGAGGATCACGCTCATCGTCCAGGCCACAGTCAACATGATTTTGCTTTTCCTTTTGGCCTCACTGATGCCCAGAGGATTGAGGATGGCAGACTGTCTATCCAAACTGATGACCACAGTTACAAAAGCGCAGGAGTACATCGCCACCAGTTTCATGAACATCAGCAGCCTGCAGGCGACGTCCCCCGCCTGCCACTGCACCGTGATGTTCCACACTGCGTCCACTGGCATCACGATGAAAGTCACCAGCAGGTCCGCCACGGTCAGGTTCATTATGAGGATCCTGACGTGTGACTTGCGCTTGCCGCCGTTGCCGGCAGCCCACAGCACAACCAAGTTGCACACAGCTGACACTGCGCACAGAGTGAAGGTGATGATGACTCTGACTTTGGCCGCGGTGGAGAAAGTGGGCAGCTGGAGTGCGTCTCCATCAGCTCTCTTATTGCACACAGAGGTGGGTCCCTGGCAGCTGCCATTCACTGTTTGATCCGTCAGCTGGTGGAACATGATTAATGTCAGAGAGTCACCGGAGTCTGACAGATAAAAGCAAGGCAATAATCCCGGCTAATCCTAGACTGTGTCTTTCTTCTCCATCTGCATCTCCAACTTCAACTGTGAAAACTGAGAAAAGAGAAATTATTTGTTCGACTTTTTTCATGCTGGACTGGATCTGTGTGTGTTTTGTACACATGCCACAAGATGCAGATGCAGATGCTGTGCGGTAGTGGCACCTGTAATATGGCTGTGCATCGATAAAGGACTTCTGTAGAAATTCCTGGCACACGTAGCTTTAATTAATGCACAATAAATGACCGGACACCGCGTAATTTAGCTTTAATCTGATATTCAGACGCATGCAAAGTGATCACACAGACGGTGACAGTCATGGCACGAACCTGAAGAAAGAGTAGGAAAGAAAAGAAGGTATCAGAAAATACTAATCTGCACAGATTAGGAAAAATAATGGCAATAATAGTATTGAAGTGCAGTTATTTGCTTAACTTCTAACCCTCCTCCTCTTTTATTTTCTCACGGTTCCACAGTTATTGTTAATAAATTAAATGCAGCCTACTTGCCTGGTTATTGTCCCGAAGGAAAAGAAAGGGAGAAGGAAAGGAGTTTTAATTTATCCAATTTTCCACGCAGATAAAAAATAGCTTACCTTCAATTAGGAGCGGAGCTGCCACTGAGCACTAAAGGGGATCTCACTGAGCGTATTTTTACTGCAGTCACTGCAGCTGTTGCTTCTGTCCGCTTCATTCCTCCACTCTGACGCGCAAAATGACAAGCGACAGTAGTTTGATCAGTCTAAGAACCACCGGAGCTCCTCTTCTCCCATTAGCTCACTCTGCCCCCCCGGCAGAGGTGAAACACAGCGTAAATATCATTTTACCCTTTTAAATAACCTGACAAAAATAATTTTAACAGTTTATGTTAAGATTAAGTGCTTGTGGATGCTGTGTTCTGTTGTAAATGTGAATGATAAACATATAGCCTTATAGCCATATCTGTAATGGCACAGTGTCCTGAAGGGACCTCCTGCCTTGACCTCAGCTAAAAGTTTAGAGGAGCTGCTCAACATAACTGGTCATAACAAAGTAATGGCACAGAAAATAACATGAAATAGCAAATTTCTTCACTTAAAATATTCGAAAACCAACAACAACAACAAAAAACATGCTCTATGGGGAAAAGGGGATACAGTGTCCATAGAGAGAGTGAAGCTGCATGATATCTTTGCATCGCCAGGTGCATTTACTGTATGCAGAATTTACACTGGGTTTTACGCTGCCAGGCGGATTTTATCCTGTTAATCCAGTGTTTTCTTATTTAGTTGAAACCGAATCTTGGGGCTCTGTTTTGGTGTTGGTGTTTGGTGCCCGAGCCGGTTTGGTGTCATAGTGACTCGCCGTGCGCCACAGTGGAAGGAGAGGCGAGAGGGTGTGGCGATGCCAATCAATGCGCACTGCAATTTTGGTGCCAAGAATGAGCGAGTCTCGCAAGGTCCAATACCCACCTGCTCAGCGTACTTGTGTTATATAATATATAATATACCGATCAGCCATAACATTATGACCACTGACAGGTGAAGTGAAGAACATTGATTATCTCGTTACAATGGCACCTGTCAGTGGGTGGGATATTTTAAGCAGCAAGTGGACATTTTGTCCTCAAAGTTGATCTCTTGGAAGCAAGAAAAATGGGCAAGCATAAGGATGTGAGCGACTTTGACAAGGGCCAAATTGTGATGGCTAGACGACTGGGTCAGAGCATCTCCAAAACTGCAGCTCTTGTGGGGTGTTCCCGGTCTGCAGTGGTCAGTACCTACCAAAAGTGGTCCAAGGAAGGAAAACCGGTGAACCGGCAACAGGGTCATGGACCGTCAAGGCTCACTGATGCACATGGGGAGCGAAGGCTGGCCCGTGTGGTCCGATCCAACAGAAGAGCTACTGTAGCTCAAATTGCTGAAAAAGTTAATGCTGGTTCTGATAGAAAGGTGTCAGAACACACAGTGCATCGCAGTTTGTTGCGTATGGGGCTGCGTAGC
>LKNJ01001090.1:0-110950 GCA_002120245.1 Maccullochella peelii | reverse complement strand
CACACGCACACACACACACACGCACACACACACACACGGAGGGAGCTTGATCTAATGGCTGCTGGCAGCTGAGCCTCAACATGCAACTTGTTGCCTCGAGACAGAAAGCGTTCAGTTTTCCGTCCTCCGTCACGTGTCATCACTTGTCAATCATTCTGAGGGTCCGCCTCCCGTCCTGACGCAAACCAATGTGTTTGCTCCGGCAGTCGTAAAAGTCTGCGTGCGCTGAGTTTAAACAAACATCGTTATTTATAATCATTCATGCCACTCAGCGTTTCGGGCCGCAGTGAGCTGCTGTCAGGGGACGGAAAATATATAGAGACAGGGAGGGAGAGGAGGAGTTATAGGGAGCGGTAGGAGGAGGCGTGGAGGAAGAGGAAGGAAAGGGAGGAGAGGGGGAGTGTAGGGACAGCGAGAATATAGGTATAGGGAAGAAAAGGTGGATGTAACAGGAGGAGGAAGGAGGAGAAGGGAGGAGGAGGCTATCGAAGGAAAGGAAAAGAGAAAGTTGGAAAGGATAAGAGCAGGCAGGAGGAAGGAAAGGAGGAGGCAGGAAGCAGATGAAGCACAAACATGTTGGAAGTAATTTCCCATGTTTCCTTCACTCCTTCCACCATTCATCCACCCGTTTGCCCTGGAAGAGCAGCGCCCCCTGTGGCCACGCTACAAAACCCTGTGTGAGCTGTTATATCGTCTCTCTCCATCTATCTCTGTCCATCACTGTCTAATCATCCTCCCCCATGTCTCTCTCTCTGTTTTACTGCCCTCCGACTGTCGACAACACGAGTCCCCCCCCCCACGCCCCTGTTTCTCTTAGCGAACACACACACACGCACACACACACACACACACACTGGCAGGCATGTCGGACAGTGATTTCCATTCTGGTTCGGAGCCTCTGGGGACCGTAAAGGTTTCATGGGAGGAGACACGAGTCCTGCCGGGATTTAAGGGGAAATCAGGGACAGCCTGTCATTTTTACACACACGCGCTAATTAATTGTGATATATGAAATGTTAAAAGTTCGTAGCCTCCATTTCATACAAGTGTGCTCTTGTATGACTATTTTTGTGAGGGCCAATTTTAATTTTAGATCTTGAAAAAGTGGAAAAATCATTTTTGTGAAAACCTTTGCAGTTGTGAAAAAGTGAGGACCTTTTGGAAAGTGGGGACATGTTGGGGGGTTGAGGACATGTACTTCACATTATAGTCACCTCTTCACATAAACACGTTTTATTTCCAGTGGAGTTATGCGCTACAGTGATATTTCTGTGCACCGCGTCTCATTTATTACACGTTTATGTTCTCTGCATGTGGCCGTTTGGCGTTTGACGTGATTTGATGATGTTTCCGTTCCGCTTGTCGGGGCGAGTCGAAGCGTATCAGCAGTCTGAGCGAGGAGAGCGGGAGCGAAACCAGGCCGACAGTTTAATTAAGAGCTCAGGTTTAATGTTGAGCAGCATGTCGGCTCGTTATCACAAAGCACACCGTTTACTGACGCAACGTCTCTCCCCCGCGCTCCTCTCGCCGTGTTCTCGTTTAATCACTTCTGTCTCTCTCATCCGTCATTCTCATCCTCTCTTGCGCTACGTGGACAAAAATATATGGACACCGGAAGAGTGCAGCCACATGGGATCATCCCAGCACCATGGGAATTAATCGCTCTCCTGGATCCAGCATATGTTGAACCTGGCTGCAGGGCTCTGTGCAGGCCGGTCAGGTTCCCTGGGAGAACTGTCGACCCTTGAGATGTTGAAAGAGGAAAAAACGACCTGCAAACTTGCTGGTTAGAATAAAAACGTGGCACTCGTGTGTGCCGTGAAGCTCTGAAGTGTTTTTTTAGCTAAGCTACAGCAACATGACTTTGTCCAAAGGGAACTAAGGTTAGCGACAGAGGCGTTTGCTCAGGATGAAGAGCCTGTAACCCCAGTCTTCCTCCATACGTACAGTGTGTGTGGTGCTACATGCGTCATTAATTGATGCTACACCATGTGGTCAGTGTGTGCTGACATGTTAAAGTGCAGCAGAGAGAGGGAGAGACGCGTCAGGAAACACAAGGCCAAAACGTCAGATGAAAAGTTTGACTGAGCCCAGCGGCGCGTCTTCATATTGCCGGACAAACAGTTCAAAGATGAACTTACAGTAATATGAAACATCCTCACGTTTGCTAAAACAATTCCTAATTTATTGGCACATCATCTTCTGTCCATCAGTTCGTCATTTTATCACTATGAACACGCAGCTGAACATAATCCCAGTTTCACTGAACTCGACCTTTTTGCAGGATTAACCAAACCACCTGCATGTTTTTCCTCCATTTTGATCTCAGAGGACCTGAATGCTTCATTTATGGTAAAAACTGTAAACCCCCCCCACCCATCAGGGGAATTAATTAAAGCTGACATTATTATTGAGGTTACAGCCGGCTCATGGTTGGAACATTCAGCCATAAAATACCATGTTCATCTCCTTATCAACAACCTATTACCACACACACACACACACACACACACATCAGTGCTCTATTAGCCATATGGCCACTGGCTTCGCTTCAGAGTTTAATAAGTACAAATATATTGGCTCATCATGGTGCTTACTGGAGGAGAGCAGAACAAACTCACACACACACAGTATATTTTCCTACCTTTGTGTGTGTGTGTTCTGTGGTGGATCGATGACTGGAAGCATTGTTATTCACGACATCCTCATTCCTCTTTTCAGCACAAACGGCAAAATGTGACAAATGTCCAAATTGGACGCGTTGGCTTTGCGTTCTCAGAGCGGACACGTGACACGCCTTAATCAGTCCGTTTTTGACCACTTGCGGCGCTGCGGGCGAGTTTCCCGTTTCCTTTTTGTATGTTGTGCTCTTTCAGCAAACAAGCAAAGACGCACATGTACGATCCACGTTTCTACCAGCTGTGGAGGGCTGAACTCTCTCGGTCGTCTGTGCAGCAGCTCATTACGACCCATATTTACGTTTGTATTTATGGCGACTTCTAGTGGCCACAGTTATTATGACGGGAACCAAGCAGGAAGTCAGGCGAGGCTGTATAAAGAGTGAGGTTGGGGTGGATGGATGGGAGGAGGCCGCTGTTTGTGTCCTGTGTGAAAACCAAAACCAAACTGCGACCGTTTCGCATCGTTACCCATGTGTTTATTGTTGTTACCATGACGACAGAGGTCCGGTACACCTGTATATGTCGTTTTGGGAGTCACTGGCAAACGAAGCTATTGTGTCGTTTAGGTAGAGGACTTGTTGGAATCATCTCAACAGTTTTTTGAACATTTCGAGTTGAGGGATTCAGTTGAACGTAATGCTTTAAGACGTAATATTTGGTGATTAGTTTGTGTAGATTTCTTTGTGTCCATGCTGAGATGAATCTCCTCTTTACTCTGACGGCAGGTTGACGTTTACGTCCTGCAGCCAGGATCACCCCTGTCCCTTCTCCATTTAATTTCACTTCAGTCCGTCTCGGCTTTATTGCCTTGATAAATCCCAGGCCCAATCGCACGCTGTCAGCCAGGTGGCCTGGAGGTGAGACAGGTGGGAGACACAAACAGCTGCAGAGATCCAGACAGTGAGACAGGCAGCTTTTATCTGCTCCCACAGACAGTTTACAGGCTTTGCTTTTTATTACTGATAGTTCACTCATTCTCCCTTCACTTCCTGCTTTTTATTTACACCAGCCGTCCTCCTCTTTCTCCTGAGTTTGGTCTTTCTTTCTTCCTCCCTCCTCTCCTCCCTTTCTTCCTCCCTCCTCTCCTCCTTGCTTCCTTTCTTCCTCCCTCCTCCCCTTCTTGCTGCAACCCAATGAGCCAGATCACCTGAAAACACCAGCAAGTGTAAAAGTATACTTTTATTTTTCAGTTTAGTTCCTGTTTAGTTTGTCTGTGAGTTTATTTCACGAGTTAACAAAAGCAGAAAACACAGATTTTTCTCTCTGAGCAATCACAGTGTGTTCGACCTCGAGCTGCTCATCGCTGGCCTGCTCGCTCGCTGTAACTTACTGCGACTTCGACCTTCAGTTTGACGCTCCAATTAGTCCGTCTGGTGTCCATCAAAGTGTCGAAGAGTCCTTGAGGAAGACAGTGAATCACTCACTGTAAAGCAACGCTAGACTTTGTTAGTCACTGAGGGAAGATTCTTCAACTGGAGTCAAGTTTATTGATAAAAATCATATCAATCATATTTTCAATGACATTTCAATATCACCAGCCAATCACTACGCATCATCAGGTAGAGACAAACGTGTTTAGCCACTGTTAGCTCGCTAATGTCCCCTCGCATGCAGTGACACAAAATCAATAATAGCTCCAAAGCGTGTGGTGAGGAAATATGAGCCTGAATACATTTGAATTTATAATGGCAGGAAGTGCAAAGCACCGTGTGGTGAAATCCGGTCAAATGAGGCGCTAAAACCACCGAAGCTCCAGAGACACTGAAACACAAAGCACCCGGGATCTTGTGTTTTTTTTTCTCAATTATTTGGGAAGGTGGGCCGTAGGTTACAAAAGCTGAGAACCCCTGATTTAAACCATGTCGCCCAGTCTTATTAAAGAGTATTCACTCTGTGCTGGACTTGAGAGTTGAAATGAGTGTTGATCTTCCTGAAATATCAGACTGTTCCTCTTTGATGTGTATTAATATCAGTTGACAACTGCCTTTTTAAATCAGATATTCCATGAAGAGCATTTCAGGTCATCATAGTTGTAATGACTTTTCATTTCAGCAAAGAGGATGACTCTGCTGAAACAGGCTGAATCTTTTTGTTTCTCTTTTCATGAATTTAGCAAAAAAAGCCCAAAGGTCCTCGGTTTAGCTCAGTGTCGACTAAATCCCTCAAATGGTCGACATGCTCACGTGTTCAGAGGCATCCACTCGAACTCAGTCACTCTCTCTGTAGCTCGCTCGTCTCGCTAATGCATTCTCTCTCTCTCCATTTAGCTACGCATCACCATGCGCTGATTTATTCATCACTCCATTTTCTCACTTCCCTGTCACTTGCAGCACCTCTATTTGTGTCCTCGTCCCAGGGAGCGCGAGCAGAAAGAGGCAGAGCCGAAGCTTGCTTCACTGAAAGCTCTCTGTTCGGAGACACCGAGACTCCAGCTGCTCAGTGATCTGTCACTGAAACTCTTCCAGGTCTTAATGAGAAACTAATTTTCTCCTGAAATCACTGGGAATAATCATGATTATTGTCTTCACCACGCGTCCACAAACATCACATCATGTGTTTATGAAAGCGACATTTTCGATCAGATTCAATTTCAGTGGAACAACTGCAATCAGTGGATTCGCCTGCAGAGGCAAAGTAAACCCATGCTGAGCTTTTACATACAGCTCCTAAACTTTAATACGTGTGTTTGTGCTGTTGACTGTCTTGATAGTACTGAACTTTGAGGAAACAGAAAGCTGGAGAGTCCAAAAGAGGCTTTTTCACTCCTAACCTGTTTCCTTTGGGCAGGTGTGAACACAGTAATCTCTGTAGCCAGGTGTGCTTTGCATTCTGGGATGACGCAGAGACTAGTCCAGAACACAGGACCATCTGCCTGTATTTACTTTCTTGTTCCCATCGCAGACACATCTGACCAGTAAGCAGAGTGAACGTTCTCACCTGGTTTGTAGCGAAACCGAACCAAGTTCACAAACTCAAGTGATTCAGACCAGAGGAAACCAACTATAGGTGTGAAAACGCCCGTACTTACTTACTTTTCGTCCTGGGTGGGACATAAGGCCGCAAAAATCTTCATGCTCATTCTTGAATAAAGTTCAACTTGAGCTAAGCGGACAAAGCTAACTTGCAGTTAGCAAGGTTAGTATTCTCTCAAACTGACAATCAGTGGTTAACAAGCTGTTGCCTGGTATTTAAAGTGACGGAATAGATTGTGTTTGTTTGCCTGCATTTCATGATGTGGTGCTAATGTCCCCACTAGATTGTCTTCTACAGGATAAAAAGATCATGTTGTTGCACCTGGCACTTATTTTGGTTCCCGATGCTCCATTACTGCTGGATGGGATTGTTTTCGGGGCTGATATCATGTAGTCTGGTCCCGCATTCCTGTCAGGGTTCATCATCGTCAGTCGACTGAGCCCAGCATTGATTTTCAGTGCGTGTTTCAGACCAATATCTGGAAGACTGAGCTTGAAAAGTTTTGGCTGTGACTGCAGATCCCAGCCGTCGCTCCTAAAAATCTGCCTTTTGTTCTTCAGGCAGATGAACAGAGCAAAGAGGCGTTTGATAACCAGCTGTTTGAATTGAACATGTCTAACCATCTGGAATCACCATGCAGGGAGACTCTTTCTAATTTTCAACCGTCAGGCTCATTTTTCACGGGTGATTTTTGTTTAAATGAACAGATAAAAGAGGTTCTGATGTGCCAGACAGCAGCTTGTCTGTCCATCTGTAATCATTAGTCCAACACTAACCCTCATACTGTGAGGCTCAGCGTGACGAGAAGAGATCCTCAGTCCCAAAACTGAAGCTTTTCTTCTCTCTGTCTAATCAGATTTACACCTGGATGAAAGGTGAACACTGCTGAACTGAAGATAGTGTTCAGTCTGGTCTGACTGTTATGTGTTTATAAGTGGCAATCTGCAGTTTGTAGGTTTCAATTGGTTCTAGTCTGTATCTCTGTAGCTCAGAGCTTGTTACTGTCATGTTTCTGACATCATGTTTCCCAATGATCAGCTGTCAAACAATGCGAGTTTTGGAATAAAACCATCCTTTTGCCTTTTGGTTTCTGGTGAGGCGCTGTTATTCCTGCAGACAGAGTAACGAACAATGTAAAATCTCATTCACGATCAATTCATAATGAGCAGAGTAATGTGACTTCTCAAAGTTTAATGGGCTGCTGGGATTTGGTGGGAATCTGACGGCTGCTGCTCCACTTCTCACCAGCCTGGGAACTTGTGATTTCTGTGTCTTGTTGGTTTTATATATCCGCTTCATTCCCCGTGTCTTTACATTCTCTTCTCTATGCCATTTCCTCTCTGTTTTGCTGTTTATCTTTCATTTTGCTGCTGTGTTCTGCTTAACTGGACCAGAAAAGTTGCGAAGAATCCTCCGAAAAGCAAATCAAACTCTACGTGTTTGAAGTGTGACTCAGCATTTTTAGTAATTGTTCATTAGACTCTCTCCAGTCAATCGGTCAAGTTCACTAGCTAGCAGTCTTCTTCTTCACGGCCTTTGTTGGTGCATTACAACGATCATTGGCCGTGAAACCACCTGGGCCTGTGCGATACCAACAATACAAGATCCTACTCGTAAAAACATTAGTCGTTAAACACTCCACATGGTACTTTTAAGCTTCGGTACAAATACATATCTTTCGTTCAAGCCTAAAACACTTTAAACTCACGCCTTTGCTTGAATTTGCGCCACCATGAGTCACCCATATGCGTCTGATCGCATCTAGTCTCGTCTTTGCATTGACTTGGTTTTTGGCAATCCGCAGAGCATATTCGTGCTTTTGACCGACACGGAGCTGTACCGGTGGGTGGTATATGTTATGTGGACCCACAAACCCCAGCATTTTGAATGACAGGAGGATAATTAGAAGAAGTCACAGCATCAGCGTGTTGGTGAACTTCATGGTGGCTCATCTGGCCCCAGGGGATGAACTCCTCACAGAGTTTTAAATATTTTATCTCTTTTATTATCTCTCCTCTATGATTTGTCTTAATAATTAATATACTGAGGGTGAGTGAGCCGCTTAGAAAAGGCTTCAGAATGTTTTTAAGCAGGGGAAACAACACAAAAATGAGTGTTTTGTGTCTTTGTGTTGTTTGTTTTGATCACTGGCTCAATCAAGTCTAATAAGGGTTACGCTGATATTGTTGTTCACAGCTCGGTCAGTTTTCTCACCTCAGCTCTTCAGGACAGAGGTCTCCGTTGGTTATTCCAGTAGAGATGTAATTCAGTGACTCTTGGCATGCTGCCTTCAGGGTCCCCTGCTCTCCTCTCTGATTAAATTTACAGCACCTCGGGCCCTGTGCAGCTCACCCCTCTCCCTGATGCACTTTACTTCTTATGTTGGTAAAGAAAGATCAGCGAAGATTGTGATTTACCAACAGTCACCTCAGAGCAGAAGCCGGGGAGGTTTTCATGTTCCCTGCTCTTGTCGTGTTGCTCTGAGACAGATTTACCGTGCTGAGCGGTCAGAGGTCAGTGACTTCCTCAAGGTAAAGGAGTGATGTGATTATATTATCATACATGTCAGAGTTCACTGCAGATTTATACAGGATTTACCCTTTCAACAAGAGCTCATGACAATGTTCCAAGTCTTTGAAAGTCTTTGTTAAACCAACAGAAATCAAGATTTTTTGAATCCAGTGAAATTTCTCGACATCTACTTGATGGATTGGCACAAAATTTGGTACAGTGGTTCATGGTTCCCAGAGGATGAATCCTACTGACTTTGGTGATCCTCTGACTTTTCATCTAGCGCCACCATGAGGTTGGTTTATGACCAAATACCAGCAAAACTAGTGACATTCCCTTCAGCCTCACTTGTGTTTAGTGCTAATTAGCAAATGTTACCATGCTAACATGCTAAAGTAAGATGGTGAACATGGTAAATATTATACCTGCTAAACATCAGCATGCTAACACTGTCATTGTGAGCATGGTAGCGTGCTAATGTTAGCATTTATCTGAAAGCACTGCTGTAGCATGGGTGTAGGAGTTTTCCTGTAAATAAATAACGTTTCTGTTTACATCCATTGTTTCTCACCAAAAAGATTTCTATGTATCTCTGAGTTCTAACAAATGTGTTGAATGCAAAGCTGTTTTTTTTTTGAAAACCTGCGTTTTTTACATCCATGTGTAGCCTACTTGCGGTCGTCTTCTTCCCTGCCTTTGCTGGCACATTTCTGCGTTTCACTGGCTTACTTTAGATTCTGACCATGTGAACTTCACCTGGAGAAAAGTATGGAACATGTCATTTGAATCCTGTATTTCACTTTTAAGTAAGTGACTACTCATTGTCCATTAATTTGCAGTAAGTACAGAGTAGTTAATCATTTCTTTAACCATGTAGTGTTATTGAGATCAAAATCTTCTTAGCAAGAGAGACAGGAGATCAAAGAAAACAGGAAAATGTCAGAGTATAACATACTAATGTCTTCAAATGGAATTTGAAAATAGTCAGAGTGATGAAACAGATTAAATCACTGTCATTTTCTTCTCTTCTGTCTCTTTCATCTGTCTTCCATGAACCACTTTACTGAACTAGAGTGCATTGAAGTGGACAGGTCTGGCCTCAGGTCCAGCAGCCTGAGAAAGCCTCCACAGTGATGCGATCTCATTAAATCCACTTTTAATGAGCACATCTCAGAAGGCTCCAGTGTTATTTGTGGTGTTGCTGCAGCGAAGGATTCTCACCCAAAACTGGGATGACAGAAAGTGAAGAGACGCCGGTCGATCCCTCGGCTCTCACCCTCACGACCTTGGACAAGCTGCTCTGCTCCTGATTGCTCCAGTGAGACGTCTGGGTGTTAAACAGTAGAGGTCTGAGGTTTTACTGGGCAGCTCCCTGCTGTCGCTTTCCGCCTGAAACAGAGCTGCTCAGTCATCTTTCCCCAGATACGTAAAAACTGACCTTAAATGTAATGTTGGCCTGATTTTTCGATTAGACTGGGGCCGTTTCATTTCTAGCTCAGCAGTAAGAGTAAATGGCCGTCCCCCCGCGCAGTGTGACTTCCTGTGTTAAAGCGCAGCGGGCCGCAGGGTGACAGAGCTGTTGTCACCTCCGTCTGACTCTTTTCTCCTTGCTCCAGTTCCTGTTCCAGCAGGATGCAGACGATTCAGGCACGTTTGATGCGACGCTGCAGGCCGACGCTTCCTGCTGATGTCCAGAGCTGAGAGCAAATTGTGACTCTAAACAGCACAGCAGGGGGACATTGTTGTTTACATTTTAGGAAAACAGGACTTTCACCTTAAAAAACCAACCAGGTCCTCTACAGTACAAAGGATAGATCCATTTTTCATTGTATTTTTTCTGAGAAACTACAGACTTATGTTACTATAGCAAAAATACTAAAAACTAGTTCTAAAAAACAAGCTTAATATGTTTCAACAGGATGTCTTTGCCCAAAACTCCAAAGAATATGTTCACACATAAGTTTCTTTTGGGGTTTTCCGGTTGTAGGGGGTCACTTTGGGTTAAGTTTCATTGGTTCAGATTTCATTTCAGCAAACTCATGATTTGTCTTAAAAGGCAGATGTTTTACGTGAAGGACCAAGTATCCGAGGTCCACTTACCTCATCTCCAAAAATTCTCAAGATTTAGAGGGGTTATGTGACGAGTTCTGATTTTGGTTTTTGATCATACATTATTTTTTCGGGCAGCTGCAGAGAGAGACAGGAAAGGCAGGAGAGAGAGAAGCCACTCAGGATAATTTGTGCCTCTTAATATAATGAATGATGTATGTGAGCTTTAACACTTGGTCAGCTGGGTTTATGCTCCATTATTAACCACTGAGAATATGCAGCCAGTGTGGACATGCTTCCCTCTTCAAAGAGCTTTGGCCGGCTTATCAACACGGTCAGCAGCACGTACGCCTCGTGGAGGCAATTAAGGTGCATGCATTCAATTGCATCAAAAAATTGCACCCCTTTTCAGAGTCATAACTCGGTGAAATCTGAACACACAGACATAAAACACGTAGTTTTAGATTCGGTGTGACATACACTTTTCAAGGATACCCTTATCTCTGATGTTCATCACGATTAAACATCCTTAGAAGTCATATAAAGATGCTCTTTATAAAACCAGAACTTGTCTGAGAATTGTCACTTTTTTAAGTTTTCGTCAGTATCACAGTAATCCAGTGAGAGTTGTCTGTACACTGTAAACAGGAGCTGCTAAGAGAGAGAATTCGGGATGCTTTTAATGGTGCCAATTTGCCAAAATGTAAACAAATAAAGCCCCATGGCGACATTATACTTCTATATTGGAAGTGTCAGACTTTGAAAACCCCTGCATTAGAGGATGAATTAGTTACTTTAAAACTGCAGGATCATCCGCAGTAAAAAAGGCTCTGCATCGCAGCTTTGTTCTAAAACCTGCGGCGCTGCTTGATCCCAGAGAACAGGATTTCTGCTTCTGAACGGCCTCAAAAGGAAACGCTGAGAATAATGGCAGCCGAGTTGGGAGAGCTTTATTAACCTTGGCTTCGGTTTGGGTCACTTATGGTTTTATGCAATCACCTCTGAGAACCATTGCGTGATTAAATGAAAGAGTTTACCACACTTGGTTTACTCTGGGGTGGATACATCGTCCTGCGTGTGTCTCCGTGTCGGGCCTCTTGATGTTTTTTAATAACTGCGTCTCTTTGATTGGACCCAGCTAATCACTCGGGCCGGCTGGTACAAATAGATAATCAAGAGTCGTCCTCAGAGAGAGATCCAGCAAGATTTCAGTCGGCCGCTGAATGTCAGTGACGCCACTTAACAAAAATGAAATGAAACATAAGTGTCCTTCGCCTCTGTGCAGCTGTACAACCAAAAAACAATGCTGCAAGCAGAGTTTTGGTGTTTGCCTGGTGTGAATTAGCAAACCAGTCAATTCCTTAAAAGACTGTATAACAGAATGTGTGTTAAATAAAGGGAAGTGATTTGCAGGGTAGAGATTTAGTCACACTTGATATTCACACAGTGTAAACAGCTATACAAGGTGCAAGCAGAAGATTAGGAGGAGAAACAAATTGAGAAGGTTTGTTCTATTTCTGTCAGAACAGGCATGAAAACAAGAAAACATTAAAGTGAGAAGAGGACGCGGAATGATAAACTGCAGCTGGTATTATGGTTGAAAAGGCCTGATTCCCAGATGTGCAGCCGTCAAGCCAAGTACATATAACAAGGACACCAGCATTCAAGTGTTTGGGGGTTGCACTTTGGCACAGTGGTGCTTTGAGCTAAATGCTAACATCAGCATGTTAATATGTTTACAATGACAATGCATGCTAACATTAGCTAATCAGCACTAAACGCAAAGTGCAGTTGAGGCTGATGGGGATGTCATTAGTTCTGAGAGACTCACCAAAGTTATTTCAGCTCATCCACTGAGGGCCAGGCTGCTAGCATGGCTAAAAATACTGAAGGATGACACATAAGGTGAAACAAAATGCTTGTAAAGTCTGACGATCAGACTGCTAATGTTCTACCTCCAGCGCAGCTCGGCTTTTTGAAAATGCTTATTAAAATCTGCCGGGACTGAACGATAACCTCCTTGCCACTGAGTAAACTGTCCTTTTACAGTGAACTGCACTCACGTGGTTCTCCAAGAAAGTTAAAACAAGCTAAAAATGAATTTGATTGGAGGTCTGGGAAGCAGCAGCCCACAAGAGCAGATGCCAGATTAATGTCCCAAAGAAAAGACAGATACAGATGTTTTGATGGTGTTTGGACGCTGACTTTAACAGATGCAGGAAGTCTAAACTGCCACAAACCACTAACCCATCTCACCTCATGCACCCGTGTCTCTGTGTTTAATACAAACAGGAAATGTCTCAGAATGATACGTGGCAGTGCGGAAGCATTCACTGGGCAGTGTTTCTTTAAGAAGTAGTTGATGGTGTTCATTTTTAGGTCAGCAGTCATTATGTGGAGCAGGGAGCAGGTGTCAGCTTTTTACAAATGATGCCGCCTCATTCTGGAAGTAAACTCGTCACACAAAGAGACGCCTCAGGTCTGCCGGCAGTTTGATGGTTGAAGCTACACTTCTCTTGTTAATTACACTTTGATGCTACATTTTTCAGCATCAGCTCTTTTTAATTTTAAACTCACACCAGTGGTTTGCGGCCGCACCGGCCTGCGACCGTAAACAGCTGCCTCAGATGAATGTGTGATTTCTTTGGCACACATAATTTATGATTGTTCTGATTGCCAAATTCATTTATCCATCCATTAAAACATGTTTTTTTTATTAAGTTTTTAGTCTGTAAAATGTCACATGAAAAATGTCCACAATTTCACAGAACCCAATTTTAAAAGAAATTTAACAACATATTTCTTTTCCCTCTATTATTATCCCAGAGTCAGGGTCTGAAAGTGAAATTGTTTTGGCTGCCACTTCTGAAATCTACATAGAACACTTTAGACTTCAGTGGTACCTGGAATATATCATATATAACCTTCATCCCTGACTATTGTTAACTTATGAATTGCTTTTTAAAAATAATATTTCTTAATATAAGAAAATGGAGGCAAGTGACCTGAAATTTTTACCTGCCACGGAAAACATTTCCTCTGTAGTTGGCAGGAAATTTCATTGCCTGCTACATGTTAAAGTCCCATTCGAGTGTTGGTGTCGAGCTGAAGAGATTTCTATTTGAAGAGATATTTCTTTCAGTGTGAATTGAAATCACTCGGAGAACGACCTGGCGCCTCTCTCTGGTTATAGAGATGTAAATGTGGAAAAGATGGCGTGACATAAAAAACCTCAGACCTTTGTGTGAGGTGAGTTTGCAAAACAAAACACTGTCTCGCTGCGTCGTGTCTGTTTTTTATTATTTGGCGAGTGTGAGCCGGCGCCGTCACTGATCCAGTCGGCGGCGAGCGATGGGAGCACGCGGGAGCTGAATGCCCTCAGGTAACTTGCTCAGTGAATCAGCTCACTGGAGTGTGTGTGTGTTTATTCCCACGTGAGTTTGTGTGACTTAGAGGTTGCAGTTGTGTTTGGATTGCTCGTGAGTGCCTTCATTTCCCCGTTGGTGTTTGTGCGAGTGTGTTTCCATGTTAGTATTCCTGTGCTAATATCTGTGTGTGCGCGCGTTGAAGTTTCCCCCGAGGCCAGTTGACTTGCCTGCACCAAAGAGCTGTGAAATGGAGAGGTCACAGCTGTGTGTGTCTGTGAAGAAGCTTTGACACAGCTGGTGTGACATTCTCCCACCTGTGAGCCACAGAGTTTAAGTGTGAGTCTCTGCACTGTGACGTGCTGCTGGATAGTCCAACCACGGATGAAGTTTGTGCCCTTTCATTTGAATAAAAGTTCCTCACCGAGCGCCAAAAAAGTGTTTTACACTTCCTGGTTTGCTACCTCGTTGATGGCATTAGTGTCTCCATTAACCTTATATGTGTAGTAGTGTGTATGTTCTTATGAAGAGGCTTTTACTTTGAAGGGTACAGTTGTACACTACCTTTGCTTATAGTAACAAGCAAAACCAGGACATTTCTACATCGCTATTCAGTGCAACGCAGGTAGGGAAAAACCAAACGTCAAACCACACTGATGTTGTCTCGATGTATTGGCCACATTCCCAAATGGACACAGTTCAAGATGTTAAAACAAATTTTGGGTTCATGAAACTAATTTATCTGTTTTGTCATGATTCATTGACAGTTACTGTTTGCTTGTGTGGTGTTTACGTTTTGTGGTTACATATATTTGAAAAATGGAAAGTACAGGGATAGTTTTGGCAGCTGAGACACCAAAACTTTGCTGGATCTCAGACTTTTCCTCCACCCACATGGTCTGAATCAGTCCAAGCTTACAAAAGGTTTTCTTTTAGATTATGTATGAATATTTGCAGCCTGAGGGTGTGAGGCCACTGGGAGCTGCCCAGTACAACCACCATCTGCTGCTCTGCATCACCCGGGCTATAAGATCCACTGTGTTGCTCGAGGGCACCTTAAGAACAGTTTTTTTTTTAATTAAAGTTGTCAGCCGCTTAAAAAGAAGTTACTTAAGAAAAAGTCTGTTTTATTTTTTAGTGTTATTCTGCCTTTTTTTTTGTGTTAAATGCACTACATTTTAACCCTACGATGGAAAGCAACACATTACAAAGTAGGGCTGAAAATTGGCATTTTAAGAGCCACACTGTTAACTAAAACTTACATAATTAACACTGTCTAAAGAAGCTGTAGGAGGTTGGCGTCTGCTGATTTCGCCAACACTTATGACATCTGTTGCAAGCAAATTTACTCTGCTGAAGCTAATTTATGTTAATTCTGGCAGAAATCTTGGCTGGTGCCTGGGTGAAATACTCTCTGAGTGCCACGGAGCTGTGAAGGAGTGTGTCCTGTCGGCCGTGGAAGCTAAGTGTCAGTCTGATATCAAACTGATGTGACTTGGTTTAGTTTAGTCTAGTTTTCTTATGCCGTAGAATTTAGACAAAATACACACTTGTCTAAAACCAGCAGTTAGTCATTATTACCACAACTGGACAACTAGCTGTTGCTAGGCCACTTTTGAATGTTATAAAAAACCCTTAGGCACTGAATCAATGTGCTTTAGGTGTGTGTGAGGGAAAGTAAAACAAGGACACGCAGTCTGTCTGCTGTCAGGGATTATAAACCGCAAAACCAGAGTCGCTCCTGATTTGTGATTAAAATAAATGTAAGGGAGAACAAAAACTCTTTGCTCACAGCAGCCCGGAGGATTATTGAGGGTTTAACTACAGGTGAAGCTACAGGGTTGACAAGTGGAATTATGTTCCTCCTGGCAAAATTATTGTCTAAGAGACAAAGTTAGAGACTAGCTGGTGGAGTCAGGTGTCTGTTGAGACCAAACCAGAGCTAAAACAGAGTGAATGTTGGATTTACGTTCACCAGGGGAACACAAACACGACTCCGGTGGGATGCTAATGTTGCTCTGTGTCTGCTGCATGTGTAAATAGGCAGCTGTTTGCTAACGTGTTAGCCACTGCAACTTTAAAAGGTGATAGTATATCAGTGCCGTGTGTCTGTCAGCTTGTTGCGGGGTTATTCTGCCCCCTAGTGGCCAAAGAATCAGTTCACGCAGCTTTAAGGGAAACCTGCAACCTGCCTGTCTGCCCTACCTGTTGTTTACCTGTGTGTCCGTCCATGCTTCTCTGTCGTCCCACAGGCTCTGTGTGTCTGTAAAATGCCGCTGCTGGCTGAACACATATGATCGGACATGGAGGCCGTCAGCACAGTCAACGCCACGCAGGACGAGCTCCGCCTCCTGCCCCCGCCTGACGACGACCCAGGCAACCTCGATTACCATGACTACGACCCAAGTGCCGGCGCTAACCCCCCGGCATTGCCCACGTTGTTGTTTGAGGGGGTGAATTTTCCAGAGGACCCCATTAAACTGCTGAGTGTACAGGTAGGGGGTTCATATTCCCCTATAATTAAAAAGACTGATTGAATATATTTCCTTTAGCGCCACCTTGAGGTTGACATTTGATATTTTCACAAATTAGCATGATGACACACTCAACTAAGATAGTAAACATGGCATGATTTAAGGTGGATGTAGCAAGTTAGCTAGCTAGCTATGTTGTTATGAAGAGGACGCCCTCGTCCTTCATCCTGCCTGCAAAGCTCTGATTTGTCATTTGTGTCTCTGAGAATGAAACAGCGGTCAGTGTGCACAACCCCAGACTTATCTGAATCCCTGACAGGAACCAGAGGCGTGTGTTGTGCTGATGTTTGTTGCTCTTGCTGTTTGCAGGTGGTGCTGATTTTGGCCTACAGCACCATCATCGTGCTGGGGGTTCTGGGTAACTCTCTGGTCATCTACGTCATCTACCGCTTCAAGACGCTCCGCACCGTCACCAACTTCTTCATCGCCAACCTGGCTGTTGGTATGTTTGCACACACACACACACACACACGCACAGACACACACAGACACACACACACATATAAACACACAAACAGGTCACCATCTTAGGATGTCAGAGAGGATTTCCTGGCTCTGATGAGTCTGACAGCATCAAATTAGAAACAACACAGAGCTGCTTTGTGTGTGTGTGTGTGTGTGTGTGTGTGTGTGTGTGTGCCCTCTGTAGGTCGTCTGTGATGATGACTCAGACATCTGTCAGCTGTTATATGCTATTTCTCTGTGACGTCTGGGATTTGTCTGCTGCTGTGGGAGAGAGAGAGAGACAGACAGAGAGAGAGATAGAAATCAAACATTTGTTGTTCATGTGTTTGACATTTCACACGTCTTACAAGGAGAAACCTCCGCTATTGTTACAGAGATGTAAAATATGAAATGCATCTTGTGTTAGTGTTTGAATAGGTTTTGCACGGAGGTCAGAACAGAAACATTTAAAGACCTCCCAGAGGCACAGAGGAGTATTTTAGGAGTTTATGCGTATTAACCCTACTTTTCCATTTTTATTTGATAACAAGCAAAATACATCATTTCTTTTGTGAGCCGAATGCAATTTTAATGGGAGAAAGAGAGAAAGGCAAAGATCAAAAGAGACTTTGACTTGTGATGTTCTTTAAAGTGATTTATCAATTATTATTTTATGTCTATTATATTTTCAATTTTCCTTTTTTCTCTCCATGTATAGTAGCTGTGATGCAAATTATTTTTCTGGCTTGTTTTGAATAAATCGGGACGTTAGCGCTATATATATTTTTAATATAATCACATAATATAAAGATTTATGTAAGCATTTTAGCAAAGATAAAAATGGTTATAAAGGGGGATACTGCGGGGCATGCAGCGCCCCCTGCTGGCCAGAGTGAAACGCAGTGTAAATGACATTTTTTAATTGATTTCTGATCAAAATGATGGTAAAAGTTTATCTTAATGTGCTTGTGTATGCATTATTCTGATGTGGTGTGAATTTAATGGATACACATCTGCATGGAGCAAACATAACTGGCTGTAGCAAAGTAAAACTTTAAATAGCTAAAAAATAAAAAGGTGTGCTAACATGCTAGCAAGCCCGGAACATGCTAGTGCTATATTAGCTCCCTGAGCTTCTTTCTTTTTTCTCTGTACTGGACCGTTTACTCCCCTGACATTTTGTTCTAAGGGTTAAACATTATTTCATTCAACAAAGGATTATTAAAGCTAACAAGCTGCTTAACTCTCAGTTAGCAAGCTTGTTAGCTCATTAGCTCATTCGCTAACGGGACAATAAGTTCACATTGGGGTGTATTAGTATCACTGACGTGTTTAAAGGTTGAACTCGATGCGAAAGAGTTACTTTGCTCCAGCGAGCGAATCCACTGATTTTGGCTTTTCTATTTGAATTAATTGATTTCACCACAATATTTCACTATTTTGAGTTCTGCTGTGACCGAGCCTTGAGGCTGATTGTGTTATCTGTTCTCTCGGAGGCATTAACGCATAATTTACGCTGGTTTGAGAATTTTATTACAACTGAATTTCTTTTAAGTGAGCACAGAGCAGCGACTAACAAACTGTCAGCTTGTGCAAGGAGCTAAAAACAAACAGCGAGCAGAAGAAGCTCTGACGGAGAGCAGGCGGACGAGACAGTGAGGATGGAAATATAACCCGTCATTATTAATGCTGAATAAAGTGAGGAGCAGCTGTTATGTGCAGAGTAACTTAACACGCCCTGAAAACGCTGTCTTTGACCTCCGGTGGTTTAACGCCTCACCTTGCTGCTGTGCTGTGCAGGTTGACTCCAGGACCCCGTGACATGTTTTCTCAGCAGCGTCATTATGAAGGATTTAAATGTGTTTTTGTGCCACATGTTTTTAATGAGCTGGAGAACATCTCAACTTTGACTGCAAACAGCAAACATGATTTAAATTCCCAATAAACAACAAGAGAAGCCACAGCCAGCACTGAACTAATCATCTCTTCAGCGCTGTGACATAAATAATGTTTCCACGCGGCGGGGGGTGTCACCTCCGTTCGTTTTATTTATAATGAGACGAGTCCTCCGCCTGTGAACTGACACATGATGCTCAATTGTGAAATTTCATGCTGGGGCATGATTAACCGAACCTTTACTGCCTGGATCATCTTTGTTGTAGAGGTAGGCGTTCAAAACAACAAATCCATTCAAAGTCGTGTTTTTAAGCTGTGTGTTTTTTGGCTCACTAGATAAGATGTTGCATGTTACATAGTCAGAATCTTCAACCCACAGGGCCACCAGGACGCTCCCAACATCAGTTTAATTCCTAAAACAACATAAATTGACAAAAAAAAAATGCCTCTCACTTTCTAATTCAAACCAGTACAAAGTGAAAAAAAAAGATCAACATGAAAAACACAACTGTGTGCTCTGAATAAATGAGTAAACACATTATAATAAGTGCGTGAATTAACAGGAACACAGCTAAACAAATAAATATGACGCCTGAAGATGAACAATAATCCTTTTATCATGACGCACACTTCAGGGAGAGCAAATGTTATGATGAAGTCAACAAACGGGTGGATGGGAGGGTGAAGATGCAGCAGGGAGAGACTTCAGGACCACGGACAGAGACCGGCTCAGAGAGGGAGACTTCAGGACCACGGACAGAGACTGGCTCAGAGACCGACTCAGAGAGGGAGTCATCAGGACCACGGACAGAGACTGGCTCAGAGACTTCAGGACCACGGACAGAGACTGAAAAGGCTGTTCCTCCTGTTTAAAGAACGTCTGCTTAAAACTACAGTGAGCAGCTGTTTTAGGAAATAAAACTATATATTTGTGAGCGACCCATTAAATTCAACTCGTGACCCCTTGAAGAGGTCCTGACCCTGAACCTGGAATTTGTGAGATGATTGGTGGGTATCTACTTATTTAGTCTGTATGCCGAGACAAAAACCATCACAGCTAAAAACCCACATTTACAGGGAAAGAGAAGAACAATCCTCCAATAAAACTGCTCTTTAGTATATTCAGTATATGAAGAACTGTTGGTGACAACAAAACCAAACATCCCATAGCAACGGGGAGGAGCAGGACGATCCTCCAGTAAGTTCAGCATGTCAGTAATCTGGATTTAGTCCCGTTCAGTCGGTGTTTGGTAGTGGCTTCCAGGATTAAATGCTCAAAATCAGAGTTTGCCTTTGTTGAAACACGTCCCTCTAGTTTTTAAAGTCTCTTTAACCATGACTTATTAACGACATGCCCTCCGGGTTCAGCTGAGCGGAGGTCAGTCCGTCTCCCCTCCCCAGCTGTCCCAAAATAAGAAACAAACAAATAAGTTAATTAAGTTGAAGAAATAAATAATTAGATGAGCATGTAAAGTGGCACGTCTTTGCTTGTGTGTGTGTGTGTTTGTGTGTGTGTTCGTCGCTCTGTAGCCTGGAGCGTCGGTTGTTCTTAAAAGTGTGAAGAAAAGTGGATGCAAAGTAAAACTTCCCGCTGGGTATCATTAATAAATACACACACACACACACACACACACACACACACATTGATTGCCTGTGTCCTGGAAAAAAAAACATTATTAACTTCTTTTTGCCTTGTGAGTTTTACAAGTTTTGCATATGAAATCCTGAGAGCTCAATTAAAGTTTCTGTTGTTTAAGTTCATTTCATCTGCACATTCCAGACCTGCCAACTCTCATTCTTTATTCCCGGGTTTCTCCCGTATTTCAAGGCCATCTCCCAGCAGCCCTCCTGTGTTTTGAAACCTAAATGTTGGCAGGTTTAGACACTGAATCA
Source organism: Maccullochella peelii (assembly GCA_002120245.1). Classification (NCBI taxonomy): domain Eukaryota; kingdom Metazoa; phylum Chordata; class Actinopteri; order Centrarchiformes; family Percichthyidae; genus Maccullochella; species Maccullochella peelii. Next base: position 90,604 of record LKNJ01001090.1, on the reverse strand, counting down.
GCCTCTGCTGTCTTATCACTAATTAGACGAGAAGGTGGATATGAGTTTCTTGCAGTGCAGATCCCCCTCATGGACTGAAGGATTTGGATTTGGTGGACTGACTTGGCTCATTGCTGACACATCCAAACATCAAGCAAGTGCAACAACACAAGACAGAGCGAGCCAGCTAGTATTACGTACTAGTCCAACAGCAAGAAGGCCGGGTCGTTGGCGAGTGTCTTACTCTCGTCCGGCCTCGTGCTCGGTCACTCTCTCTTTTTCTCTTCTCAGCTTCCTCCCGTCAACGTCGTCTTCAGTCTCTTGGCCTCTGCCGTGGTGTCCGTACTGAGAATACCGAGCTCGACCCGTGTGTGACGCAGTGCCGTAAAGAGATCGTACCCGCTCAACCTGAGTCACATTGTGCAAGAACGGGGCGTTTGGGAGCACGGAGTGGGAACGAAAGCTGTTATTTCGAGGTCAAATAGTTACATAATGTTGCTTTAAGTAAATTATGTTGGGAAATGGTTTCACAAAGAGCATACAGGATAAAAACATGATACTGCGTGGACAGATGCCACGGTCTCCATTAAAATGTCATGTTTAGTTTGTCTCAATACTCCCCCCCCCCCGCCTGGCATCTCTTCCCATTGTCTTCTCTGTGTTTATATGTCTGCACTTCCCTTCCCAGCGTCGTCTGAAGGAGCCACACGTGTTTTCTAGCTGAATAAACAGTCAGTAACACAGAGGAAGTGGCAGCTGTCTCATATGAGAACAAAAGAGACCCGATTGGGAGCCAGCAGGAAAATATCAATGCATGAAACCCAGAATGTGAATCAGAGTGCTGCTGTCAGTCTGTCATGGTTACATTAAAGGTTTAAAAAAAGTCAAAAACAGTGATGGCTGGAAATAAAAAGTGTAGCAGAGAATAACAACCTGCTCCTTTAGAGACAAACGGTTCACTTTAATGTTTTCATGAGGGGAAATACAGCACAGAGAGAGGAAGAGGAAGAGGAAGAGTGAGGAGAAAGAACCTTGAAAGAAGTTTCCTATGAAACCTTTGCACTGCTTTTCTTTTCTTATACAGTATAAGTAAGACAGAGGAAGAGACGAAGACAGCAGAAGACATCTAATGTAAGAAAAGGACGTAGTTTGGTGGTGGAAGCAGGAAATAGTGTAATATAACAGTGGTCTGCTCTGACATTTAGATTAATGTATTTTTGACATAAGCCTTTTTTTATTGGTCTAGTTTTTTAAAATTCAGCTTTTAGGCGGGTTCCCGATCTACTCTAACGTCGTCTCGGATTATGTGTCAGACGTGGTCTGCTGTGACCCGTCTGACTCGTGTCTCCTGCTGTTATTTGTCACTGTGCGAGACGACCAAACTGCTTTTCCTCCCGGAGGTTTAATAAAGCTATCTGCCCTGTTGATGTAGCGGGTTATGGTGTGTTTTTTGAGATGCTGGCTGGTTCATTTTCCAGTGCACGGAGTTCGATCTTAGGGATAGGATCTTTTTGAAATACATCATGATTTGTTATGTTATTGTCTTGATTGTTGTTCGAACTAGTTTGTACAAAGGGGTGAAAAGGCTGATCTCTTACCCAGAACTCCTCTGTGGGTCTTTGTACAAATCGGCATAACGATGCACACTTTTGAACAATATCCCCATGAAGACATTTATGGTTTTACACACACACCTGGCCAATCACTGCATGAAGCGCGTGTGATTGTCAGACTGCAAGTTTCAAAAATATTGTGGGACACAGCCCCACCTATCCAGACTCAGTCCACTTTTATATGTCTCTTTATAAGGAGCACGTAGCTCGGGAACATTTAACAGGCAGATTTCTTTCATATCTGATGTTTTGTCAAAATGCTTGTGAAGCTCCAGCTGAATGAAAAGCCCGAGAGGAGCGACGCTGAGCGAGCAGCAGTGTGACTGATGGGATGTGAGATGTGCAGGAAGGTAGAACGACGGCAGCCAGAAAGTTGTCGGTTCAATTCCCCCGAAACAGAGCGGGGGCGGGCAGGCGAGCAGACAGTTTGTGATAAACAAACAGAAAAGAGGGCGAGCGAAACGCTCCACTGCTTCGCCCACAGGCTCGTCTGCTTGCGCTCTCTTTCATTATGTCTCCTGCAGTCCGGGCTCTTTTTGTCTTAATGGGAACAACGGCAGTCGTCTCATTATTGGACAACACAGATGATATTCTGCTGTTTATAGACCCTTAAAGTGTGATTTGTAGGGTAATAATAACTTCCATCCATCCACTTTCCTGCGCTTCTCCGAGGCCGGGCCGCGGAGGCAGCAGGCTACGCAGCATCATCAATAATCAGTGTTGTTATGCTTCTTTTAGCGCAACTCCAAACACTTGGTTAAAGTCAGGGAAGCTTTGTTGAATATAGCAAAAGGTCAACTGTGACTTCAGACGGGTCTCTGTCCGTAAGCCGGCCTTCAGGGACGCAAAACCTGGTTTCCTGTGTCAAAGTCCTGCACTTTGACAGTTATGTTTCCTCTGAACTGTTTCTCAAAAGATTACATGGCAGATGAATTTAGTTGTAAATAAAGTTAATTTGAGGAGACCAGGTTGCCACGATGTCCTTTCATGGTGCAGGATTGTATTGAAAGAATTGTCTTAAATTCACTTTGCACATGTGATGCAACAATTTAGCAAGTGATTTTTTTTTGTTGCATTTTTGTGCCGTTTATTTGTGACGAGAAAAAAACCCTTATCTCTCAATCTTACTGCGTCTTTTAATCTGTTCCTCTCCATTTCTCTCCCCATCAGTGTCTCACAGTGTGTCATCCTCTCTATATTTCTGTCTTTCCTCTGTTTGTCTCACTTCTTTCTTTGTCTTTTGCCTGCCTAGCTAACTGTCGTGCAGAGCAGTGCTGCCACTACGCTCCGTAAACCAAATGATTAGTATAGTTTCAGGTATTAGATTACATAATTACTTCATAAACGGTCAGAGGAGACTGTTGGCAGCGGTATGCAGCCTGGGTGCAAGCTCTGCCTGAAAAGACAAGTTCTTGGGGGAAAAAAGACCAAAAATGGTTCTGAATCGTTTGATTTCTGTGCAGAAAACTTGAATGATTTCAGTTTGACGGCAGGAAAACTGGGATTAAAGAAATCCGATGTGACAGACGTTTAGCTGCAGATGTTGATTGACGCTCAGCAGATGTTGACGCTCACACGCGCAGAGGTGGGCGTGACTTTACTGACCACGTGACCTGCTGTCAGTGGGCGGCTCTCTGAGCAGATGGCGGCTCCCTCTATGATCTGATGCTCACCGGTTGCGTGTGTCCTCAGATGACTCAGGCAATCATCTGCTGTCGTTTGTGACATGTAAATACATTTCACTCTGCCAAAGCACGAAGGAACAGCGGATAAAGTGGATAAAGTTCAATGAAGCGCTGGTGATTATATTACAAAGCAGTTATATAAGTATCTTCTGTTCTGTTTCGATTACAGATGTTCCTCCGACAGTTTCTATGGTTTCATATGTGCTCTCGCTCTGTTGTTTAATGTTTCTTCACCTCCTCCTTCAGTTTGTCACTTCCTGTTTGTTACCAGGAGAAGCAGCGTGAAAGTGGCACAAACAGCTGATATCTGTTGAAATATCTGTGATCGAGGAAAACATTTTTAATGCTAAGATTCACTTTAAATACGTGCAGGATCAACAATCAGGCAGGTAATAAGAAATCAACTTTATTATACAGCACATTTCCAAAACAAGCTTACAAGCTGCTTTACAGGGTGAAAACCACAAACAACAGAATGATGAAAGTGTTAATCATAACAGACCTTAAGAACAATGGCATCATAAATAGAAGAAGAATAAAATGAAGCAATAAGACATAAAACACAGTAATAAAACAGAACAAAAGATTAAAACAATAAATAAAACAGATGGTGTGGGAAGGCTCGCAGGAATGCTAGACTATAAAAAATGCGTTTTAAGAAGAGGATTAAATGAGGAGACAGACTTGGCCATCCTAATCTCCTCTGGAAGGTTGATCCAGACTCTGGGGGTCTCCTCCGTGTCGTCACCTCAGATTTAGGAGCCACCAGAAGAGCAGCGTCTGTGGCGGCACACGGGGAGTTAAAAGGTCAGATGTATAGCTTGGGGCCAAACCGTTACGGGGTTTAAAAGTCACATTTTTAAATCAGCTCGAAAACAGAACAGGCAGCCAGTGCAAAGATGAAAGGATGGGTGTAATATGCTCTCGTTTCCTGGTTCCTGTTAAATTCCTGGCGGCTAAATTTTTGTATTAATTGTAGAGAGGAGAGAGAGTTGCAAAAATCTAGCTGGAGCGACTGTTTCAAGGTTGTCGGAAGACAGAAATGGCTTAATTTTAGAAATTAAAAGTGTGAAATGAAAGCACGACTGTATGACGGATGTGATGTGGCTGTTCAAAGAGAGGTTGCTGTCAATCAAAACAGCAACGTTTCTGCACTGCGGAGTAATAAGATGCAGAAGATTTTGATGCAGTATGAACCCGGTGTGCAGGCAAGGGAGAAACAAAACGGTGGAAATAATGAGAAATTAAATTAAGACATTTAAATCAAAGAAAACTGCCACAAAACGTCCCTGAGGAAGAATTTAACAGCCACAAGATGTTTCACCAGGGAAGCAGCTGGTCAGCAGTTGTGATGGATGAAAACAGTTTCGTGACGGCCTGAGGGTGTTTTTTTTAATCTTTTTGGCTGGAATGGAAAAGTCGATGTAGTGATAAAGAGGAGAAGTGATTAAAAGCTTCTCCCCCGCCTTTTTCCTCCTGCAGAAGCAGCGTCAGCAGTTTGTTACCTAAACACTCAGTCTGTGCATTCAGACGAGGCTCTTCACAGAAGTATCCTACATGTTGTATGTGGCGGGAAACAGCAATGCTGAAGTGTCAGACTTCATCAGCAGAAAGTCCAAAACACTAGAGCGCAGCGAGCGCTTGGCATCAAATCCAAAATCCTTTGTTTCAGTAGATCAGAATGATCAATAACTTCCTGTCTTGTTCGCCTGCAGCCGACCTGCTGGTGAACACGCTGTGCCTCCCCTTCACCCTCGTCTACACGCTGCAGGGAGAGTGGAAGTTCGGCAGCACCCTCTGCTTCCTGCTGCCCTACGCCCAGGGGCTCGCCGTGCACGTCTCCACGGTGACGCTCAACGTCATCGCCCTGGACCGCCACAGGTGGGTGGAGCTTAAAGCCGGGGAGGTGACTGGGGGTTGTTGGGAAGCGGTGATCCGGTGTTCATGGTCAATAGGTTACATTAAGGCCTCATATATCTTTGATTTGGAATAAATATAATTATATTACCACATCTTCTTTGGCCAGGCAAAAAAAATCAAGCCGATTTAGTCTCTGAGTGAACACAATAAAGCCTCAAAGCATGGTTAGCATGCCTTTCTGCCTTTCTTCTACACGTTCTAACGGCCACTGCTAGCATAATTACCCACGATATATATATATATATATATATATATATATATATATATATATATATATANTGTGTAAAATAAATTGGCTGAAAGCGTAAAGGAGGTCTGGTATCCTCGTTTAGATCAAACAAGACACCTCAGAACATGTACATACATTAATGCACTCAAACACAAACAAACCGCAGATTAAGACGTAAACTTTGACCTGAGAGGAAAGAGAAGTCAGAGTCGTTATTTTAAAGAGGTTACAGCTCAGGTTTCCTCTCAGGTTTCTGCATCAGAAGGGAAATGTAAAAGCTAAAAGCAGCTTTTGATCAGCAACGAACAGACGGCTGCCAGAAGACCACAGAGACCCGCTTGGCTCACGTCTAGTGAGCACAAACGAAGCACGCTGTGCTGCCAGGCCTGTTACAGCTCTGTGGCTGAATCTGAGTCAAACTGTGACGCTGACTGGAGGCCACAACGAGAACCGGGGAACCGGAGAAATGAGTTCTCTCTCTCTTCTGCCTGTTGTGCTGAACAAGCTGCAGCCAAGACAGAAGAGGTGTTTATTACGGTTCGATACTACTCGTAATGAAAAAAGTGAGATGAAGTAAAAGTTTTTGTGTGTGTTTGGTTTTGATTATCATGATTAGAGATAGGATACTGGATGGAAATGTTGGTCTGGTCCAGCACTTTGGTCCTGCCTGAAATATCTCGACTTTTGGTCCCCAGAGGATGAATCCTCTTGCTTCAGATATTTAAGGCCCCTCGAGGATAAGTTTTACTGTTAGCGTGCTAACAAGCTTAACGTGGGAGTTCACCATCTTCTCACATAGTTTGTTTTCCTTATTTGTTTCCTTCTTTCCTTCTATCCTTCCTTACAACTTTTTTTTATCTCTCAACAGCAAAACCAAGATCTATTTTCTTCACTTTTCACTTGATCACATTTCCCTGCATGCTTTTTTGGTTTTATTTTATTTAGCCTTTCTGTAACCAGGAAGACTCTTTACAAGAGATGTGACCAAACATGGCAGACATGGAAGAGACACTTTTACCTTTCACTGAGGTAAAAGTGTCTCTTCCACCGCTGTGGACTGGTGCTGTTCATGTACAAAAAATATCATTCATTATTGATCTACAGCAGTCATTCTCTGATCTTTTAAAAAATGAAAAAGGTGGAGCTGCTAAGTGGAGTTGTGTAACACCGATGTGTGTGTTTTAAGGTGTATCGTGTACCACCTGGAGACCAGGATGCGTAAGGACGTGTGTTTCGGGGTGATAGCGTTGACCTGGGTGCTGAGCGCCGTGCTCGCCAGCCCTCTGGCCATCTTCAGAGAGTACGGCTCCTTCACCCTGGAGCCTGGAAACACCATACAGGTGCACACACACACACACACACACACACACACACACACACCTGCTCGTTCCCCTCTCCATCGCTGCCTCTCTCCGTCTCTTTCATCTCTCCCTGCCTCCATCCTTCCTCCCCCTCTCCTTTCATCACCCTCTCCTCCTCACAGATCTCCTCTCCATGTCGCCTTTTCCTTCATTTTTCATTTCCATCCTGAACTCATGCTCATATTTCTGTATTAGCCGTGTTATTTCTCCATCTAAATGCAGCTACAGTTATATATTTTTTCACATTTCAACATGCTCTCATACTGGAAATATTGGTTTTTATCAGGTTTAGTTGCAGCTTTTTGCCTTTTTGCTTTGATGACCCAGTTGCCCACCTGAGTTATTTAAATCTGTGTAATGTAATCTATTAATACCAATTTAAGTAATCAATTCAAACCTAACCTAAGATCAGATAAGACAGACTAAACTAATCTAATCAACTCAATTGAGTCTAATCTAAACTAAAGCTCATTAAACTAAAATCCAATCAAAACTAAATTAAACTGCACTAAATTTAATTGAAACAAACAGAAAAAAAAAAAAAGATTTTAATTTAATCTGATATAAATAAAACCCAAACTAATCTTATTATTAAACCAAACTGAATGTGTCTCCGGTCTCTCAGGTGTGCACGGAGAAGTGGCCCGGTAAGAACACCGACGGCACCGTCTACAGCATCTCCATGTTGATCCTGCAGTACTTCCTGCCGCTGTCCATCATCTCCTTCGCCTACGCCCGCATCTGGTCCAAACTGCGCGGCCACGTCAGCCCGGCGGAGAACATCGGCGGCAGCAGCAGCACCGGCTCTGAGCGCCACCGCCGGCGCCGCAAAACCACCAAGATGCTGGTGACCATGGTGGTGGTGTTCGCCGTCAGCTGGCTGCCCTTCCACGCCTTCCAGCTAGCCACGGACATCGACAGCACGGTGCTGGACATGCGCGACTTCCGCCTGCTCTACACTGTCTTCCACGTGGTCGCCATGTGCTCCACCTTCGCCAACCCGCTGCTCTACGGCTGGATGAACCGCAACTACCGCGCCGCCTTCCTCGCCGTCTTCAAGTGTCGCAGGGGAGGGGAGAGGGGGAGGGGCGGCCGGCTCGACAGCATTCACCCCGTTGGGGGAGGAGGAGGAGGAGGAGGAGGAGGGAGGGCGAAGAAGATAGTGCTTGAAACCCAGGATGTGGTGTCCACCCACTTGAACGCCACTGACGTGTGAGAGCCTGAGGGAGGTGGAGATGAAGAGGGCGACGGAGGAGAAGGGGGAGCGACGACAGAGGAAGAGGCAGGAAGGAAAAAGCGAATAATTGTCAGGAAATCTTTTGTTCCGCAAAAGACAAAAGATGCGAGAAGAAAACGAGATTCCACAGAAACAGAGAGGAGATACAGATGTGAGAGGAAGGCGGCGGGGGGGATTAAAGAGTTTTTGAAAGCCCAAAATAAAGGAGGAGGAGGAGGAGTCGACGAGCAGGGATTAGGAGAAGAAGAGCGACAGGAGAGCTGAATGACTCACGGTCTCCCCGACCAATCGAGACGCCGTCGCTTTGGGGTCGTGACCTCATCATGACGGCAGCACTTTTTTGGGGGGGATTTGTTCAAGGATGAAGGATTTGTGACGCTGACAAAGTGAAAAAGTTTGTTCCGAAAAGAGACCAAGAGGACGCCTGAATAAAAGGAAGTGGCTTTGATTTTCCAAGACATTTGACGGGAAACCGAGAGTGTTTCCTCGACACTGATGCTGACTCAACAATAACCTTTGACTTTCATGCAAATCTTGTTTAAAATAGGGCTTTACTCCATCTTCATTCCACACGTGAAGCATTTTGCTCGAACATTTAACCCAGAGTGGCTTACGAGGGGCGGCACAAGGACACGAAAGTTCGGCAGCAGCTTTCTTCACCTGCGAGGGATGAGAGCCGATTGTGCACGAAACCGGGGGCCGCTGGGAGCCGAGCAAAAAGGATTCACAGCAAAAAAATCACAGATTCTTGAGACGGAGCCGAGGAGATTGAGGATGCATGATGCAAGCTTTGTGAAATCTCAGACGTTGTTACGTAATATAAAATGCGTGTTTAATGTGGATTCTCCTACAAAGAAAGCTGTAGGAGTGTAAAACAGAAGAGACAGAGGTGGACAAAATGAGACATTATGACTAAGAGAGTGGTCAAAATAAAAAATGATTCGGATTAAAAAGGGCGATGCTTTGTTTTGTTTTTTTGGTTTTTTTTAAGTAGATGAAGGACATGAGAGACGGGAGGCCAAAAAATGTTTCTCAGCAAGAGAGAGATTTCAAACGATCGGGCTGCAGTTTGTCTGGAAACAGCAGAGAAAAGATGCTTTCTCACAAGCGGACAGATGAATGTTTGAAGAAAATAAACAAAAAAAGCTCAAGTGATTCATTTCCTCACCGGTTTTCTTTTGTCGGGTCCAAAGCAGCTGAGATTTCACACCTTTCCGTCGTTACTCTGAACTTGTGAATCTGATTTAGTCAAAAGGCGATTTGTTAAATTTGGGCGGTTGGCTGACTCTGCACACTCTCTGAGTTACGCTTCGATGTCAGCTTCGTTACAGACGTTAATCAGCACCAGATAATAAGATCATTAAAATATGATTGTTCACACTGAAATAAAAGCTCATTTCACAGATACATCGTCATTCATGTCTAAGGGTTTTTGGTGCTGAGAGATTGATTACAAATGGCTCCTACTTACTCATCGTATAGAAAAAAGGCCTGCTGATGCAAAAAAGGATCTATTGATCATGATCAGCATATCTAATTAATTCTTCGACTGAGACTTAAGAGAGTCCTCCACTGATTTAGCATCTCACTCCTATAAAACTGTCTGACAGGGCAGTTAAAAAGCAGGACCAGAGGTACCATCTTCTCCTTCCTTGTCTAAACCTGGCGCCTACATTACCCACAATGCAACTCGACCACCTAGCAGTTTGGTTGGAGATTCAGGTGTGTTATGCTTATGAGGTCTGGTCTTTTCAGCCATCACTGGAGGACATTTATCACACAGCGCCCGCTGGAGACGCTGAAGGCTTTATGCTACTTTAAAAACATGTGCGGCTGTGCTCAGTGGCCAATCAGAGGGATGAAATCAAAGTAAGAAAAACAGGGATGAATTTAAGAGTAAGGGTACTATCTGATCAGCAAACAACCTCCGCCAACCACAAGCGGTCAAGGGTATAGATGTTCAGATTCGGATATTATTTATTAACCATTAATAAGGCCCTCAGCTCCGACTTAGAAACCCTTTATAAACGGTGCCTTACAGGCCTTTTACACTAACCATAACTTAAGCTGTACACTACCAGTTTATTTCATTTGTTTCCCAGTAACGTTCAGGTAACCTTTCCAGTTTGACCTGTAAGTAGCAGAGCAGCACAAGCAAACGCTACATGTTTTATCTTCTCTTCACCGTCACGTCTTCTGATCCAGGAAACTGTCCTCCAGCAGCTCCGCGTGCTGCTTGCAGATCAGTGTGGTATTAATTTCCACGTTACAAATTAAATTCATTGTTCAAGATGTTATTACCAAAGCTCCTTTCATTATGTGTTTAAACTTTAATTGCCTAATAGTAATTGCACTGCTGTGTTTGCCTCTGGTGGGGCGGGGGGGGCTGTGTCAACATGTTAATTTACAGCCGGCTGCAGAACGACCTGCAAACACTTTGCACGATGTGAACGAACATTACAGCAGCTATTTTTTAAATACTATTAAATAAAACGGCAAATAGGATCAGAAATATACTGAAGCTTTAAAACACACACACACACACACACACACACACACACACACACACACACACTCGGCAGATAAAATCCTTCATTTTTTTGGACTTAGCCTCTGTGCCCCTCTCTTGTCTTTTCCTCCCTAAATCCCTCAATCCTCTCTCTCTGCCTCGTCCAACCCGCTATCCCACAATCCCTCTGTTCCCTCCCACTGAACCTCACCAGCTGTTTGTCTCCGTCCTCGTTTCAACTCGTTGCCTGTGAACGCACGCCTTCAAAAATCTAGAAATGGTCTCTTCCTCTGAGGACAAACAGAAGATAATTATAAGAAATGTCTGTTTTATTTTGGTGTGAAGTGCTGAGTCACAGACAGAAACTACAGCTTCTAAATTCCAATGATGGATTTCATTTCAAAACAGCTGAAATGTAGTTCATTTTACTCACACAGCTGACTGCATCCACCTCAAACATCACAGTTTTCTGACTCAAGCTCAAGTTAAACAGTAAACCATAATGTGCTTTAGTTTGATAAAAGCATCCTCAGTTATAATCCCTGGGTTTCAGCTGGTTTTGAACAGCATCATACTTTTAAGTGGAAGCAGGTCGAATGGAGGTTCAGAAAGACGGTTTGACGTCATCTGGTTTGCTCTGAATCCCCAAACGTATCCCACAATGCAGTGCGTGGATACGTCAATAGAGTTGGGACTTGGGATGAGTCATTTTGGGCGTCCAGGGTTTGTTTGAGCACTTCAAGGCTTGGACGGACATGAAACTCTGCTGGCTGAATCATCAGTACAAAAGTCTTTGACCTACAACTCCCAAGGTGCATTTTGGGTAATAAATATCAACTCACCAAGCTGTGGAGTTACTGTAATCACCAGTTTCCAACTTCCACATAGCAATTTACGTCAACATATGAGTCATAATTACAGTACAAAAGCTCTGATATATCTAATATGGAGCCTAAAAAGTCTCAAATATAGACGCCTGTAATCTTTAGCTTCTACTTGCCACTAGCTGCACACTTAACAGATATCTTTCAGCTAGGTGTTTGGATGTTTCTAGTTGAAATGCACCTTGGGAGTTGTAGTTAACTTTAGCTTGTACCTTCAACCAGATATTTTCTAATACAGATGTTGCAGAAGTGCTCCGACTTTGAGTCACGTAACATCGTCTAATGGAAAAATGACTAACTTTTGCTTCTGGATGCAGGGCACACACACACACACACACGAGCTAGCTAGCAACAAGCGATTTTTCATGACGTTCGTAAACTGTGCCTGAACACTCGCACTGTGGGACCGAAGGTAAACCAGGTGGCGTCAAACTGCCTTTAAGAACCTCGTGTGTGTTTTTCAGCTTGTTTTCTGTTATTTGAAGAAAAGCTTTGAGCGGATATTTAGTTGCTCATTGATCTGCCGTATTTCTGACGAGGTTGTGTGACGGGAGGACACGGATGCTGCTTGACCTTTTATCCAACATGAATGTAAACTGCTTTGTAACATGGTTGTAATGTTGTTTATTGTATCATTCTGTGTACATATTGACTGTGTGAAAGACTGTAACCACAGCACAAACTGTTGGCCTTTACCTGTGTCCAACAACAGATGTACTATTCTGAAGCACAATCACGCCTCTGGGCTCTTTCTTACTGTGTGTGTGTGTGTGTGTGTGTGTGTCCTTGGATATGTACATGATTGTTATTAAGCAAAGTTCCAGCTTAGAAACGTAAAAGAATATGTGTGTGTGTGTGTGAGGGTTTATTTGCATGGCTGCTGCTCCGTTTCAAACCTAATTAGTTTATTCTCAACAGACCCTAATTAGCTGTAAGTGCGAGGACGCAGGTCTTCATATGCATCGTGCGAACAGGCCGAGAGCTCGAGTTTGTTTTCCATCTGCAGCACAAGATGAATTCAGATCCAGCTGTTTGGTTTTGCATTTAAAACTCCAAGAAACTAGACTTTATATACATTTTGTTCCAGTATGTAAGAGTTTACTGAGACAGATTTTCTGTGGTTTCAAACAGCATGGCTAAGACAGGATCAATAATTGATGTTTTTAATGGATTATGCAGTTTGGCCCAGCACCAGGTGGCTGGGAGTATAATCATTATGCATCACAGAGAATTAATTTGCCGAAAGGTCATTTAAAAAGTATAATTTTTCCAAAGTTTTTTGCAAAACAGACATTAGTTTTTAATTCATTTTGACAACAAAGTCTTCAAACTGCATCATTTTTATCAAAACGTCCACTTACAGTCACCTGCTGGCATTTCAGCTCCTTCTCAGTTCAATCTGTCTGATATTTCTGACAAGCTGCAGGGCCGTCCTTCACAGTTTCGAGTGTTTCTTGTTCAAACATTGTCAACCAACTCTGGCTGAACAGTTTCACTCATTAATAACAATTAATTCTCCTGTGTAGACCGACTGACATCTACCTAAATACTCGTTGGAAGCACTGGATCCCATCTGGCAGCTCCAGGTGCGATGCGGTTCAGCAGAGGTGACTGATGCTCAGTCACAATTAGTGTGCCTCGCTGTGCAGCGCAGGCCTTTTATACTGTACAAAAAATTAAAACTAATATTGTTGTTCACTCCCACATTGTCCATCGGGGACTTTTAGTTTGAGCTGAAACCCTGAACACGAGCTTTGGGGAGGTTTTTCTGTCAGCTCTTCACAAACGCCTCCTTTAATAACAGTTAAGGATCATTTTTAAGTCATTAAGGTGTACACTACCAGTTCAGTGAGGACATTATTCAGTTTAAAATCACTGGACTGAAATTTCACAACAAAATATGCATTTAATGATGTAATTAATTAAAGACTGTAGCCATGAACCGAGCATTCTTCATGAATTCAGCTTTTATTTCTTAAGAGGAAGATTGTGTTTTTTTCTTCTTTTAAAAGTTACATTATCGCACTGTAATGTAATTTTTTATCTTTTATTTTGATAGGGGACAGAAGAGCGGTGACAGGAAATGAGGGGAAAGAGATGAGGAAGGAATGTAACAAAGGTCCCTGACTAGATTCAAATCAAGGACTTAGCAATTATATGGTCCACTTCCTGAGTCCCGATTCCTGGACTCCAATTTCATTAAAGCGTGGCAGGTTTCTGAAATCTGCACGTCCTGTGTAGAGTCTAAATGAGAAGCAGAGTGGCGTGTGTGCTCACTAAGATGTTGAGATACATTAAGGCCGTTATAAAACTCTCTGAGGCCAAAAGAGATAATGAAACAGTTTCTGACGAAGCAGCTTCATTTGTGAAGTCAGGATGATCATCTGGCGTCCATGCAGAACAATCTGACTGCACACGGACTCATTTGTCTCTTTAATAAAGGCTGAATGACTGGGTGACTCATTTGCATGCCTGTGCGCACAAACTCAAACACACACTGGGTGACTCATCCTCTCACATTTTTCTTCATACACCCTCGCCCACAAGACTCCCACTGTGACGGACAATAAACCTGATCAAGCCTCAATGTCTCCGGTGTGTCCGCAGAGTAACTCCGATCTCCACGGAAACATAGGGATGAATTAAGTGAGGGAGCATCCGGGCGCGACACAGGAAATGAAAGTCTTCGTGTTGCGTTTGAACAGCCTCTGACACCCGGTTTGCTTGTTTAACGAGACAGGCGGAGAACAGGGTCACCTGTTTAAAGGCTGATGCGTTTGATTTGAGAGAAGAGGGTGGGCGAAACTGGAGGCCGGGACAGAAACCTTAATACAGCAAGCAGTGATTTGCTAACATCTAGGTTAATTATTCGTGTTTGGAGCTGGTTCCCTCCTGCAGGATGGAAGCGTGACCAGAGTCCATGCTAAAAACTGTTTAAACTGTTTCTGCACATCAGAGCTGAATATACAGTGCTGTCTCCTCCCCATAGCTCTGAAGCTCCAGCAGGAGTAGCCTGTCTGGTGATTTATTGGCAAAGCAACAATCGTTTGGAACATTATGAACATACAGCAGAGAGATGAACTATTTGATACAGAAGATAGATTTGTTGAGTATTCCTTTAAAAACACGACGAAACTGCACAGCGGGCGTGCAGAGGAGCGTATGTTATTTTCTCAGAGCTCTCAGAGTTTCTAAACTTAAAGGACAGCGTGGGGGGAACTGACTAACAAAGTGAATCTATCTCAAAGTATTTGGACTAAACGAGATTATGCGGTTCATTCTGAGAACTGGTTAACCAACCGCACTAAAAGAAAAACCAGAGAACTGTATTATGGTAAATAAATGCCGGCTATTTGTTCTGAGTGAGCAGTTGTTCTGGTATTTTCATTCCTCTACGGTACCAAGGTTAAGCGCTTGTGCATTTATCACTGCATAGAAAGAAAGACAGACTAATACAACAGGGAAGAGGAAAATAAAGACAGGGAGCCGGCTGTTGATTGACAGCCATGGGGAGTAAAAAGGAGGAGGTGGAGAACAGTGACAGTGAATAACAAGGAGAGAGGGAGAGTAAATGGTGAGAGACAGGGGCCCCACACAGGGGAGACAAAGATTAATAGCTTATTTCAGTCCATATATTCCCAGTTGTATTGAGTTGATGGGATAATGGTTGGTATTGGGGGACCGAGTCAATGGCTTTGACCCTTAAAACCGAACACTGGATTCCAATTTTGTTCTGAACTGTAGTGACTCCGCCCGGCTGCTGGAGGCTGCAGGGCTGGATTGGTTGAGCTTGGACCTATTTACCTTTTGTAGAAGAAAGCGCTCCTCTCTTCCTCCCCGGCCTTCAGCTTCACCACCTCCTCTTTGCCTGTTTCTCCTCTTCACTTTGCTCGTCCACCAATTCTTTTTTCCGTTTCCTTTCTGTTTCTTACACCCTCCTTTTTTCCTTCACCATATCCTTTTTCTTTGCCATAACTCGGCCTGTTACGATCAGTGATGGGAATGCCAGCTCTTTTTACTGAGCCATCATCATTTGGCTCAGCTCAGCATTAAGAGGAAACGCCGGTCCTCCCGTTCATTGGAAAGTGGGTGTTGTGTTTAGGCCGCGGCGGTGGGGGCCGCAGCGGTTGCCGAAAAGAAAGAAATGCCAAGGTGAAGAAGAACCTTGTTTACCATGTAGCATTGTAGCATTTAGCTGTTTACCGAGCTACTGTGAAGATGGAAGAGAGACTGATCGATCGCCGCCGCACGACCCAGCCACGATGGAGTACAAAGACGTTAATCGGCGTGCAGTCGCTTGGCGTTGGATCACTCTTCATGTTGGTGTTTCTGGTTAGTATTTCTACTTGTGCTACAGTCAGCATCATTGGTGTTTGAGAGCTCTCGTTGTAAAAACAGACCGAGTCCTGAAGTTCGCTTTAAGGTCAAGCTTGAATCAGTACAACATGTAAAAGTGAGAGAAAAGAGAAGACAAGGTCTCTGAGATGTTGTACAGAACAATGTGGAAACACATCAACAGTAACCTTGTTCTCAACCCACTCTGGTGCTTTTTACACACACAGTAATAATGAGGCAGGAATGTAAATGTATTTTCTGCTCTTTGAAGGCTGCAACGACGCACTGCAGTTCTCTCCGTGGTTTATTACTGTGAGCTCTCTTCTAAAGTTCACATTCGGTTAAAAAGAGTAGAAACCTTGATAAATATCAAAGAGCGTAACAAACTATCTTTACAGCGGTTTAGTTGTAGTGATCGGAACAGCAAATGTTGATTTATTAGAGCGACGATAAACAACATTGTTTTCATTTATTTAAGTGATTAAATGCAGTTGATTGAATGGCTGCTGATGATTTAGAAAGTGCATTCACGCAGCTTAGATAACAGATCAAGGATCAAGAGACATCGAGGCTCTTGATGATGAAATGAATCAGAGAACTGCATGAAAAGAGAAATCAACATGTGACTGAAAGTGGCAGGTTGTTTTATTCGCTCAAAGATAAATCTGACGGACCGGAGCGAAGCTGTTCCACATTTTAACACCTGATCAGCTCAGTGTAAAGCTGAATTTTTCACTACACAAATCTGCATATAAGAAAAGCATTTGTTGTTTGTCAGATCAATATAAAAAGCCTTCATCAGCAGATGGAGTTTGCTCAACAGTCATCACATGATCAAAACTTCCATACTTACGAGATACTTTTAAACTCAGAACAGAATGGAGAACATTCCTGCTGCTAAAGGCTTCCGCTTTCTCTTTGCTGACACTTTAATGAGAACATGAACACTCGTGCCCAGC
Source organism: Maccullochella peelii (assembly GCA_002120245.1). Classification (NCBI taxonomy): domain Eukaryota; kingdom Metazoa; phylum Chordata; class Actinopteri; order Centrarchiformes; family Percichthyidae; genus Maccullochella; species Maccullochella peelii. Next base: position 73,893 of record LKNJ01001090.1, on the reverse strand, counting down.
ATCATCGAGGACACTGTGACAGGTCACACTGGGACAGCTGGGTGTCCCTGCGCTCAGCTGCAGCTCGTCGACACGAGTTCGTCTCCCAGAGAGAGCTGAACAGAGTCTGCCAAAGAAACAATGTGTCTGCCAATCTGTAATCATTCTCTCACACACACACAGTGCTGCTAAATAAATGTGTCTTTCAATGTGTCTGTCTGTGTAAAATCTGCTAAAATGCATTCTTTTTCTATCACACTGTAAGATCACTTGGAAATTGCTCTCACTTTCCAAAAAATGTCTCCACCTTGCAAAATTGTCCGCGCTTTTAAAATACATCTTTACTTTCCGAAGATGGCCTTTCTTTCAAAACACGTCCTCACTCCTCAGGTCTCACAAAGACAGAGGTGCAGGAGCTCGAACACAATAGCAAAACCAAACAATTGGCCGGGCTTTGGCAGCTGTTCAAAACAAACGGCTCTCAGAATCACTGAACAGTGACAACATGGCGGTTGAGAGGAAACAACAATAATAACGTCGGGTTGGCTGACTGACCCACAGCCAGGTCCAGCTGCTGAGTCGAGAGAACAGAACAGTGAGAGAGACAGAAGTCAGTGGGACCAGAAACAAAAAGTCAAACGAGTCAAATCATTAAAACAATGAGTAGAATAACGAGATGAAGCTCGTGCTCGGCTCGCCGCCATGGCAAACAGGGAGCGTGTCACTGCTTGTGTCTGATTACTGCTGGGATCTTTAGATCTCCTCTGACGGTGGGAAACCTTTAATTGTTCTGTTAAAGTGGGAGGAAGACTTTTATTTTAGCAGTTTATTCATTCAGCCAAGAACCTGATGTTGTCTGATCTGTTGTGTTTCTTGCAAAAGTCCTAGTGTAAGGTTGTAGTACTCCTATTGGACTTGGATTATTTAGTGTTTGTGCTCATGTAGGTCATCTGCTGGTCCTGGGTCCTGGAGAAAAACCAAATGTGGAGCAGCCAGACAAAAACCTGACTGAAGGGAGAAGATTAGTAACAGACCTGGAAAACAGAGATTATAAATATGGTGTCACTTCCTTTATCCTACCGGCCCTCTAATGCCTTCAGCAGTAAATACATGCTGTCCCAAATACACCCTTTTCCCAGATAAGAGACTGTTATTAAAAGGGCAATGACGACAACCTGATAAAGAAGCTGACAAAAAAACACATTATTAACATCACAGAAGCCATCAAGAGTCTGGCCTTTAAACATGCTGAGGCAAAGACAGTGGAGACAAAGAAGCATGGTGGACAATCATTCTGTCAAATCCTATTTAAAAGCCTCTCTTTATTGACGTTACTAAACTTTATTAGTTAATTTGTAAGGGACAAATACAGAGAAACTTATTGGAACAGCACCCGGGCCATGAGGCAGTGCGAGGTGCTGAAACACATCTCTGACTTTGAGGATCAGAAAGGTGATTTTCTTTGGTTTTAGCATGTTCACTACGACGTACTGTTGACCACAGCCCAAAGAACCCCAGAAGGTTTCAGCTCATGCAGTTCACAAAACGTATCTTCTCTAACTGCTGTTATTGTTGCATGGCTTTTCTTTATTAGTGTTCGGTCTTTGTGTTTAGGTGTGACTACAGGTCTCAGGTGTTTCATGTGAGCACTTGAACACGCAAACGAAGAAGAGTGTTCAGTCCTCGCTCAGAGCAACTTTGACAAATAAATATAAAAATGTGATAAACCTGCAAATGCCCAGCACCAAACCAGAGCTAAGCTGAGAGTGAATATTGGAGTTACATTCACCTGGTGGACACAATCCATTGGGCTGATCATAAGGGGGTAATACATTATGTCAGTGTTGTGCTCAGAGCTGCCCCCAAGTGGCCATCAAATCAACTAATGCAGCTTTAATAGACTAAAACAGGAAAACCCACCAGTAAAATCACTTCAAACACTCCGGCTGCAACCTGCTATGCTTTCTAGAGACGTGTTGCAGTCGTTAACATTAACATTTCTAATATTATTTTAGCAAAATGAGATTGAGAAACTATTTCACGAGTCACGGTTGAGCAAACAAACCAATCTGTTATGATCCGTTAGTCTTTGTTTGGTTTCCTGTTTTATTTTGAAGTCTTGTCTGTCTTGTTTCCAGTGTGTTCCTGCCCTCGTGTCTCCCCTAGCCTTGATTGTCTGTTGATTGGCCTCACCTGCTTCCTTTTGCGTACCTGTCCCTGATTCCGTTGTCAGTCTCTTCCAATTTGTACCGGTCCTTTTCCTTTGTTCCCTGTCGGTTCGTTGTCCCGTGTTGGATGTGTTCTGTGCTCCTTGTGCGTCGTTTTCATGTTCCTGTGTTGGACATATTTCTTGTGCTTCTGCGTTTTCCTGAATCTGGACTTACCTGCTTGTTTGCCTGCCAGCCTGTACCTGCAAGTAAGCCTTTAATAAATGTTTGAACTGCTTCAGCCTGTCTGCATTTGGTTCTTTTCCCTGCTGCTCCCACGGCACATCGTAACACAGTCAGAGTTAGGTTTTGACTGCAGGGCTGCACGGCAGGCTGCCGGGGTTTCTCTGAGGCAAACTGACTGCTTCTGATGCTGGAATGAGTTTGAAATCCAAACTGATCCATAATGGTTGCAGTAAAATGGATTTATGTAATGATGCGTTGAAATTTAGGTCACACAGTCATCAGTTTCACTGCCATGTCTCTCTTTTCCATCACCGCTCAGCATATTAAAAAGAACGGATGGTTGAAGCTTAAGACGAAATATTAAATCAGTTGTCAGTGTTTTAAAGTATAAATGGAGGACAGAAGCAGGACCCGGAGCTGATCCAGTATAAATAAATCCATAATAAATGCATGAAGGAAACTTGACCACACCAGCACCCGTCCCCTGCAGCTGTGGTCTGAATCCAGGACTGCATGCTGGTTTCCATGTTTTAGCCTTCAGCTGCCATCCGTTTCCTGCTATCCTTCACCACACTGGACCACGCAACGCCCGACTCCCCCGGCTGCACGTGGAGGCCACCTCTGTCCGATCGGGTTAGGGGTTAGTTTCATCGACACGTGCGTGATTTGTACTCCATGACCTCTCTGCAGTCTGCTGGAGCTGTAATGAACACGATAAAATGGGACAAGGATCAATAGATACCGGCTCGAAAAAGTTACTCTTTAAAATCAAACGGGTATGAAAAAATATAAACGCAACAAGTGCAATGAGTGTTACATATTTGGGCATACATAAGGGAATAAAACTCCCATGCGGCTGCTGTTTGTACCAGAGTGCTGTGAGTTTCCTCAGGCGAGTGTTTTTCTGCTGTTGTGAGTCTGTCAGATTTGAGGCCTAACAGCTGTCCCCTCAGGCTCAGCTCAGTGGGAGGCTTGTCAGTCAGTCCCACGCTGGGGCAGCCAAGAAAACATCAATAATTGCGTCACAGCACACACACACACACACGTCGACACAGAAAAGTGCGGAAACACACACATTTCTGCAATCACACAAACATCAGTCAGTGCACACAGACTAGCACTCGACCTTTGTGCTAGAAAGACTGATTGGATGAGAGGAAATGTAAATGACAGGTGAATATGTATATGTTCTGTCACGCTGAGGTAACCCGAGGGGCCCTAACGGTGTTCTCACTTTGTGTGCAGAGATGCCAGTTATCATCCAGTATTTGTGATTAAGGAGGATCTTGAAGGACATGCTATGATCCTGATATCATGTATGAAAACCGGTTCTGTCCGGTACTTGCAGACACGGAGACTGACCCCCCCCCCCAGCAGAGACAAAGTTAATGTATACGTGCCGTACCAAGACCGTCTCTCGCACATCAGATTTGTGTTGAATACACTGATATAGTGAAGTAACCTGAACCTGGGCTCATCGAGTTATGTTTTTATTCATCAAAGTGAAGAATGAACAGAAGCACAAGGTTTCTTTCATCAACCTACAAGAGCAGGCCGAGTGTGTGTGTGTGTGCGTGTGTCTGAGAGGCAGTGGGAGGTTGAGGCGGCTGATTGCAGCTGTCAACATTTTCAACCAATTTAGCAAAGTGCAGAAAATTATGGAAATTACACGGGCAATGATCACACTGATCTGCGAAATGACTGGTTACGGCCTGTAATTATGCTCAATGATTTCCCGAGAGGGAAACCAATCAAATGCAGATATAAAAAAGTCTTCACTTCGTTCCTCTTCGAGTTGCTGTTGGCTGCTGCACAGAGCTGAAGAGTTGCAGGTTAGAAGGCGGTTTGCAGATAGGTGATACTGCAGGCTTTTATTTTACAGCAGCCAACGTGTGAGTTTCATCACCATCGTGTTTGAAACAAGCAAATCTAGAAGTACATAATAATGTTACCTCGGCTTCAGAAGTTGCAGTTTATACATATTTCGACAGGCCTACCTTACCTGAAAGACTTTCTCTGGTATAATGTGATAATAAACTGCTCTCAACCGTTCTTTAACAGTGAGTGTTTTTGTAGTTTGTTTACTCTCTTCAAACAGCCAGTGGACTACAGTACAGACGTTAGCTGTAGCTAGCTAACATCACACACTCAGACTCACCTTAAAACTCCTCGTCTTTTCCTTCAGCTGCGACACCTTCACCAACACTGTGTGAACAGCTAAGGGGGCATTTTAGGTCGTTTCTAGCATGCAGATTCTTAAGAGCAATTTTATTAATTCTGCTGTTGTGCAGTTGACGCCTCAAGCTCCATTTAGTCCCTGCTCTTGAGCTTTTGACTGTATCACATGATCTTCATCAGCAGATGTTTGTCCAGTTGTCGTGGAAATGTAGATGTTGAAACTTTAAGGACTTCTCGTCCGTGTTGTCTTAAAGTTGAGCTTGAAAGTTAACTCTTGACTTTGGAAACAACAATCTCACCATGAGGTCCATTGAGTAGCTGTTCTGGAGCTTTCTAGTAAAACTACTTTCAATCTCAATATTTGGTGTAATCTCTTTTATATTTGTCTGTAACTTGCTGCAGGACACTAGAAATAGAAATGTCTCAGTGAAGCCTTCAATATAATTTGATATAATTAACAATGTAATTAAATTAAATAGAGCAAACCTGCGTCTGTTAGCGTTCATTTGTGATTACTTCGTGTGGACTTTGTATGCAATAGATCCGCCTCCATTCAAGCTGAAGACGCGATAAATGTTACAAAGCTGATTTATGGAAATCATCTCTCAGATCAGATAGCGGTTGGATTTCAGTACTCGATCACGTTGCTTTTGAGTCTTATCTTAAAATTGCTTGCTTTGTCTGACCAGCAAAGACATAAAATGAACAGTTTTATTCCAATTACTCAAAGAACTGAGCAGATTTTATGTTTATGCTTCTGAGTCCTGAATGCAGAGTTTTATGTATCTGTCCTCCGCAGATCCTCCTGCTTGGAAAGCTGAAAATTAGTGATTCTGGACTGAGTAGCATTTTGTGTTTGAAGTGCAAGGTACATTTGAGAAAGCGGAAAAGTCCATCATCCTCAGTTAAAGTGACTGGAACTGGAAGTGTTTTGTCTTTCACTCTAACAAAAGGAGACAGCGTTCCAGTGTTGTTGCCTTGAGGCTCCGTCTGTCTCTGAGCTCTGCCAAGTGCAGCTCTGTCCCGAGCCTCGCTCCCCTGCTGTTCAGCTGATTTGCTCAATGAAAGAGTTTTGTTGGCGCCGCTTCGTTTGGGACGTTCTCCCCGCGAGGCCCAGACGCCGTTTGGCACCGTCGCCGCTTAAATTCGCTTTTTAACCTCCTTCTCCGTGAGTGCCGTCAACGCGATGATACACACTCAGGAGACACACTGAGGCTTCACTTCCACTCCTGTACACTTTGCTCAATTCAACCTTTTCGTCACGCTTGAGAAAGTGAGTTTGTTTGTGATCGAGGAAATTATTTTCTACAAATCATATCTGACTTTAGGAACGTACCGCTGGTTTTAGCCCATTAACTACCAATCTGTGTTTGTTGCTGAGGCATTGCTTCTGTTTTTAGATTTCAGGCAGCAGCCACTGGTTGAAAAACAACTTCAAGGTTCATTCCAAGACAGAAAATGGTGGGCGGTGATAACGTTTAGTGTTGTCAGTGAGCTGAAACATGCAGAGTGTCACAGGGAACAGGCATGTGGATGGTGTTCGGGGCTCCAGCTGAAACAGGATGTTGGCACGGGACACACAGCGACAGTTCAGAAGTGGGTGTTTTGGATTAGAGGAGAAAGAAAATGCTGGGTGTTCATTGTGAAGCAGCCCACTGTGAAGGCTTTGTTCATCAGCTGGAGCTGCCAAAAACCGGGGTTTTAAAAATAGACTGCAGACACTGGGATGTGAACTCGCCAAATGTGTTCCACGTTGTCACCTGCACATTGTTTTACACGATATGATGTGTGTGGGGTAGTCACAAAGCTCTGGTGGTAGAGTCATCACTTTTTATTATTACTGTTCGAACAAGATAAACAATGTAATACTGTAATGAACTATTACACCTGTTATCCTCAGTACAGGGAATTTGTTCTTCTCTTTATTAACACAAAATGTTGGAAACTAGCTGTGCTGCACAGATAATAAGCACCAAATCATCTGAGAATTAATGTGAGGAAGCATTTGGATTGATAATAGATGAAACAAATTGTGGATAAATGTACACTTGTTTGCTGCGTCAGTGTATCTGGAACAAACTAGTACGAAGTGCCGTCCAAACATGTTTAAAGTGTTGATAACTGTGTGCGAGGCAGCAGCTGTCATCATCTCCAAGAATGTCTCTGTAATCTGGGCACGATGAATTGTACAAATTGGGATAACGAAGCCTTCTTTCACTCCTCCGTTCAGTTGGGAAAGTTACCAGATTCCTGATGCCGCTATGTTAACATCAGCACATTTACACTGTCAGTGTGAGCATGCTAACACGATGAACAAGATCAAGAACTTTAAACCTCCACTTTTATTCATCTGAGAGTTTGGTTTTCTTTATGACCAGCCTCACAGCCTCACAGCCTCACAGAGCTGCTAGCCTGGCTGTAGGTTCTTAAGGTGTGTTCAGACCGCAGGCTGTATATAAAGACGGCTGACGCGTCTCCATATCCTGGATACGGGCGCTGCCATCTTGTGCTGGTGACATAGGTATCGAGGTCCCGCCCTTACGCCCGTCCGAACCAATTGCGAGCACACCACAAGTTGTCAATCATGAATAACTAATTAAAACCAAACTGATCAGAAAAATGAACACTAAGAACGACCTACAATGAACATTTTATTTGACGTGTACTTTGTGTGCTACGTGTTATATCATCCATTAATTTCTTACCAGGACACCTCACTGTGCATTTCTTCACAGCCAACAATTTTTTCGCTTCAGTGACTTTAATAAAAGAAACTCAAACTGACTGTTGAACCTCCCACCATCCTTTTCTCCCACTTCGACTGAGCTCGAATACATCCTGTTTTATCTGCTCATTACTTGTGTCCACACGTTCTCGCCCAAAAGAAAAAGTTGTTGAAGCGAAACACTATTTTCTCCATTTGGCAGGTCAAGTGTAGACACAATTATCCCTCAGTGTCTGTGTCTCGAGACGTGAATCACTGCTGCTACTTTTTAAAATTACTTTTCACACACACACACAAAGGAAACCAATCCTCAGCAATGCTCTGCTGAATGTTTAAACAGGACACACTTTCCCTGAGTGTTCAGATCTTACTCTGTATTTAAGTTGTAGTATTAATTATAAAGCATATTTTAGAATTACCACTTAAGGGATACACACAAAAGTTGTAAAAAACTAATTTTTTGGTCTTTCTATATTAGTAAAGACAGTAAAACGTCTATCTGCTCTCTTCCCTTACCATAGACTAATTACCTTCCCCGCACACCTGTTCCCACTTCCCCGTTAGCCTTGCAGTATATATAGCAGCCCATTCCCATTATCACCGCCTGATTGTCTTATGTGCTTTCAACACAGCGGGCCAGCCGTCATCTCTGCCATGAGTAAAACTTAACTTTTAATTACCTGCCTGCTCTCTGAGCCTTGCTGTTGGGTCCAAACCTGGTTACACTGAGCCGTTACAGTTCACACTCTCAAATCAGTTAACGTAGCCTCGGACTAAACCTGTGACTGCGTGTCGAAACTGTTGAAATGAGAGAAGATTTTCTTTCTTCAACTGCACGATCACCTGAAGGCTCCTCCTGAAGGATCTCACCACATGTCTTGTCTGTTGGTCTATTGGATGGATTGTCATGAAATTGGGTGCAAACATGCTCTGGGAAACTCATATTCCCCAGAGGATGAATCCTAATTACTTTAGTGATGCCACCAGAGGTCAGCACGTCCACTTACTCTCCAGTTCATGACAGGATGCATCTGAAACCTGCCTCATCCTAATGTGCAAACATTAGCATGCTAAAATGTTTAGGCTGCTACAGTAACCCTTTTGATTTAGGTGACGTCGTGCGCCACCCTCAGGACAAACTTGGTTTTGTTTTCTGGTGTTTAACGAGCGTTACAGTGTCATGGGACTGCTGCACCTCGACAAACAAAATGGAACCAGACAGAAATCTGGTCAGTCAGTTATTATTTAGAACGACAAACCTATTTGTGGTTTGTTTTGAAGCATTTATCGTGTTGATCAAACCTCTACTTCTGTACTGCATCTCGCACAGATGTGTCAGAATGTCTCATTTTGTCATGTTTCCAAAAGACACTTAGTTTGTCATAAACAAGAGTTGATAGGCTGTGTGTGTCAATGTGGCTGAATGTTTTCCCCAGGCAAGTTGTTCATATGAAGATGTTACTGGTGGAAAAAACATGACGGTTTCCTTCATTTAAAATGAAACTGGGCTCTTTTACAAAATGAGTCTGTGTGTTGATGGCTGTGCTGACTCTCTGTTTTGAACAGAAGGAACATTAGTTTGAAGAAATGTGTCAGACCAGTTGAGACAAACCATAATATTCAAAGGCAAACAGCTGAATATGATACACTGAGACAGCAGAGAGAGAAAAGAAAATGAAAAACGCTGCCTGTTTACCATGTAATAATCCTGAATACAAACTCCTCCTCGGTATTTCATAGTTGGGTTCACCCTGTTAAATCAGGCTCTGTTTCCATGTCAAAAGTCCAAAACAAAGTTCAAGTTGAGAGCTGCATCCTGAATGTTTTGACACATCACCATGAATTAGCCTGCAGCCATTTACAGCAAAGAAACACAGACATTAAAGCCTAATGCAGCCCTGATCAGGTCTGGATGAACCTTGACCTTTTTTACAGCTGACAGTAAAGAGTGACAGGAAACACAACAAGATACTTGAACTGGTTAAATCAATAATAAACGAATAATGTGAATAACAGACTACAATGTTCATCTGCACTGAAGGATCATTTTGGTTTTGCCAATATTCACCTTTTTGTTGAAGAGACTCCAAGTTCTCCTACCAAAATGACAAAATAAATAGAAGTTTCAAAACCCATTTATTTTAAAGGAACTGGCACAATTGCAGAGGGTCTTCAACTTTGGTGAACACTGACACATGAATTCACACCGATGACCAATTGCAAACCATCTTGACAGTGCCGAAATTTGAGGGAATGAAGAGAACCAGAGTCTGAAACGGAGGAAGCTGTTATGTTAGCTGTGTCGCACCATCCACTTTTATATAACCTGCTGTCGGAGTTTAAACTGCTCCATAAAAAAGACACTTTTTGACTAGCTACCTTGCCAACTGGCTGTTAGCAGTTTTGACAGCCTGGCGCTAGCATGTAACCGGTTACCTCGCCAGTCACAGTAACTCGCCGACGCCAAATAGCCCCTTAATGTGTCACCAAGCTTCCAGCACCACCTACCTCACAAGGATGATTTCGCTGCACCACTTTCTGATCCAACCAGGCAGACCACAACAGGTTTTTGGTTGTCGTATTACTTTGTTTACCTCTGTTTCTGAGTGGATTAGCATTATTAGCACGATCACAAGAGGCCACGTGTCAGGAAAATGTAAACACAGGTCATTTTACGTGTTGAAACGAACAACCAGTGCTGTCCTCTTTCCTGATGAGGATGTCGAGCTTCTCTTTCCAAGGTTGGTTGAAAATGACAAATTTTCTTGAACAAGTCTGAGTCGAGTAAACAGATTCAAACTCGGGGCAAGTGAGACAACTTCACCTTTTTGAGGAGAAAGTCTCACAGTGCAAACAATAAAAAGTACAGGTCTTGGCCCGGTCATTTTGTTCTTACTAAAGAACCATTCAAACGATTCAGAGGAGTCAAGGTTCAGAAGATCTTTGTTTTTGCTTGACTGTAAAACCTCTCTTTCGTCAGTTCACGACGCAGCCACAACCTAAAAACCAGCCGAGTGAAAACTGACACTGATTAATTTGAGGTTCATGTTTGTTAGTACGGATTAAAACAAAGCATGAAGCAGTTTATGAAACCTTTTTTTTGCCATATGCAGGATTGTAATTGTTGAATGTGAACATATGTATGGGTGAAATGTATTGTGAGCAGCAGATGGATGACGTTGGCTGATGGCTGGGGCCTGAGCTTCAGTGTCAGTACATGTCAAACACACGCTGACCTCTGCTTTCTGGAAAGGTCGTTTCAGCTGGCTGTGAGATTCTACGAAACCTAAATGGATTTTCAATCTGCGAATCAATTTCCTGAACTTAATGGAGTGTCAACGTCAGTGAGCATCCCAGAGATGATTTTTAAATGCCTGTTTTCTCATCTGACCGCTGCACATGTTGGTTATTGAGCTTGTGTCAGTGACGCTGCTGAGCGAGAGCAGAGGAGATACAGAGAGAGGGAAAGCAGAACAGTTTAGATGTAAAAACAAAGAAGATCCGAACTATTGACTTTCAGTCAAGCGGAGTCTGTACTTTCAGGGGAATCAACTCAGAAGTGTTTTGGCATTTCAGATGTTTTATCAGCCGGCAGATGCAACGCACTCATAAACTAATAAGTGTGTGTGTTCCTGAAGTAAAATGACTACATGTTTTGTGATGCAGCTCAGATTCATGGGTTGTTACAAGTCAAATTACAAACCCGATCCTGCATCACTTGGTTTATGTCAAACAGCCAAAGCAGTGAAGAAATGTCAGACTGAATGAGTCAAACCAAAACAACAGAAGCTGTCGGATACAGAACAGATGACATGTTTAGTATAGCTTTCCCTGGAAAACAGAAAAAGGGTGATTGAGATTTTGAGAAAGTGAAAACAAGAAGAAAAGAGAGAGAGAGAAATGATGAATTAAATGAAAGGAGGCAAGCAGGATGGATGGATAAATGGTCGACAAATGGAGGGAGGCATAGATGGTTGGATGATTAGATGGATGAAATTACAGACAAATGGATGGATTGGATAGATGAATACATGGATTGGTAAATGGGTTGTTGGATAGATGAATGAGTGGATTGGTAGTTGGACAGAAGGATAGATGGATGATAGAAAGATGGATGGATTTTAGAAAGATTGATTTATGAATGGATTGATGGACGGATGTAGAGATTGTCAGACAGATGAATGGATGGATAGAAAGGTGAATATGGACAAATTGATGAATGATAGGTGGATGGATGGATTGATAAACAGATTGTCAAATAGATGGATGGATGGAAATTTGAAAGAATGGACCGAATTGACGAAAGGCGAGAGCAGGGTGAACGATGAATAGAATGGAAGAATAAATGGATGAGTAGAAAGAAGGATAAATGGAAGTGTTGAAGAATAGATAAAGGAAAAGGCAGATTGGACATGAATGAATGGGTGAAAGGACAGATGGAGGCAACAGATGGATGGATGAACAGAAGGAAAAAAGATGGATGAGTACAAAAACAGATAAATGGAAGAATAAACTGATGGATGGCAGTTTGAATGACTGTCTTTGCTGCGTCTTACAGACTTTTCCTCCCTCTGCGTACGAGTTGAAAAGTTCAGACATGTTTCTTTAACATCAAGCAATCTGGAGTTTAAAGTTAAAATAAACCTATAGGGACGATGCCAGCAGCACTTTGTGATAATCAACATTAACAGATGAATTCATCTTTATTTCACACTTGCTAATTATCTATGCAGCTGGTTTGCTTTTTCTGTGTCTTTGTTGAGGCTATTAACTTCAGATAAAAGTGGAAAATTGCTTTTTACTGCATTTGTGGAAAGCAGGGGCATTTTTGTTAAGTGAAGACATTTGTGGAATATGAGGACATTGTTGGAAAGTGAGGACATTTTGTCTTGTCCTCACTTCAAAGGCCTGTTTGTGGGGTCAGACTTGGTTTTAGGGTATAAACGTGTGGGAATCATGAATTTGGAGGAGCAAGTTATTAATATTAGCCTGTGGTGATGTACACACCTAAGACACACAACAGTTTTCAGTCAAAGACTTTAAATCACCAGCTATCACAAAGACACATGACGAAACTTTAACAGCCAACGATCAAAGGCAACAACACACAGAAAGAATGAGACAGTGCAGTTTAAAATAGACACACTTGGGATCTGTCTGTGTTTCTATTCTTCATCTTCATCTCTCACTGTCTCTCTCTCTCTTTTCTATTTTACTATTGGAAATCTTTCCATCACTCATCTGTAAACACTAATCATCTTTTTCTCTCGCTGTCGTCATTTGTCATTTTTCCGTCTGCCATTTGTCTCTGTCAGAATCTCTGATGTGACTCATTGTTCCGACTCAGACGCTGATCTTTTCACCCCTGAAATTAATACCTTTCAAACTTTCATTCTGACTTTTGTTCCTTCGAAGAACAACTTGCATCGACCTTCTCTTCAAAATATAACACCCTGTACTGCTGTCTGACATCCAAGCTGTGTTGGTTTTGATCAGACTTTAACGGTTGACGTCAACTGGAGACTCAACTTCAGCTCTTAAACTCGACTGACCTGCCGTCTGTGGAGGAGGAAGACTTGGGGGAAACTTTGAGGTAGTCAAAAAACCAAAAGGCTTATGACCATATCCCTTGGGGTGTCTTATGGGGTCGCTGTGGGAATATGGGGTACCAGGGCCAACCAATCCTTGTATAACTGGAGCAATGCCAGAGGAGTGGAGAATGTCCGTTTTGGCGGCCTCAGGCTTGGTTTTTCTTCATGTAGTTCTGCTGGCTTCTTCAGATCTGTGACCTCCAGCATGCACCGTAGCTGGCTGTGAAGTGACAGAATGAGAGTCAGCGCCTGCAAGTCTGAGGCCATGGTACTCTGCCTGAAAGCATTGGACCTGCCCCTTCATTTGGGAACAAGTACAGCGTTTGCAGTAATGCAAGTGTTGTGCCAGAAGCCCTCATTTACCACTCAATTTACGTTCCAGCCCATTGTTGTGGTCTTGAGCTTTACGTAGTGACCGAAACGTACTGTGGTTGGATGTAGAGTTAACCAACTTCATGAAGTTGTGATTTATTTTACAGGGTTTCACGTTTGCTCCGCTAAAAATCCTCTTGCTTGTAGGAAGTGGTTTATTTCTGGCAGCAGTTTGTGTAAATGAACACAAAAAGAACTTGGAAGCGATGCATTCACAAGTGCATAATTACAAGCTGCCAAATGGGGATAAAAACCCTTCACATCAGCCTCCCTGTGGTGATCAAACGGAGAGTTCAGACTCTGTTTGGATTTAGGGTCAACCAGTTCTAACAAAGGAGTAAGGATTTGAGAGGAGGTTCTGCCTTGGAGGCTCAACTCAGGGGAACAAACGTCTCCTGGGCATTACCCATGGAGGACTAACTACAACAGTATCCATGAGCCTCAGACGCCGTTGAAGAAGCCAGTCAGAGGTGCGAATCAGAGCAACCCATCTCAGCACCGTAATTTTTAGCTTATGCCCGTCGTAAGTGGTGCACGTAACAGAATTTTAAGGTTGGTGATTGAATGTTTTGACCTTGGGAGTCGTAGTAACTCCCTTTCGTACCGAACATTGTCTATGGGAAAAATGATTGGGACTTCCGGGAACCAGGGGCGCGGAAATAGCTAATAACTCTATACTACCTCTAAAATAAAAACTCAAGGATTATATCGCTAATGGATTTTACTGTGATGTGTAAAACACACAGTGTAAGTGTCACAGCAGCAGTGGCTGTTAATCCTTAATATGGTGACCTTATGTCACAGCAGGAAGCTCATTTCTACACCACAGTTAATCTCACACACACACACACACACATACACACACACGTATCACTATCAGTGTTGCTGGTTCTCATATATTTGTAAATGCTGACCTTCTGGTCTCGTGGTGGAACTAATTACCTCCCAGAGGCAGGAACAATCCTCAGACCTTCAAAGGCCAGATGAAGACGACCGGACACACGTGTTCCCTGTGCCAATTAGAAACCTCACAGTTGGCCCGTCGGCCTCCGCTGATCACAGGCTTTGTAACAAGCAGGAAACAAGACACTGAGGGAGATTTTGAAGATGAAGAGTCGTCCTTGTTATCTGAATCTCAGTGTGTCGCCTCACAGAGGGGCTGCAGCTCGGAGGAGCATCACTCTTCTGCTAATTAAGACCCTGAAGATTACAGCAGTGACAGAAACACACTAATAAACCGTCTTTATTCATCTTATGTTGCACTTCATATTATTATTATTATTATTATTATTATTAAGGCTATTCATATATGCACAAATGCTTAATTTTATACAGTTTCCTACAATGTTTGTTGTCTGTTATTGAGTTAATTCCATCCCATTTCAGACATTGGATACGATACTAACTCCAAAGTGCTAAGCATTGCATCCTAATCAGCCATACACAACCTCTTTGTAATAACATGTACAGTTTTACAGACTCAATGAGCTTTCAAAATCAGCAATCAGCATTTTCTACGACACAGACTGTTTATTGATGACAGCAAATGAAACGAGGGAAGGCTGAGTCTGGCACTGTGTGATTTGTTCAGCTGCATCTCCACAGATCACAGCATGCACAGATGTGCTGCAAAGAATTGAAATACAAAGAATGAGTCCTGGATTATTTCACGAAAAACAAGGATATAGTGAAAAGCGAACTCTGTTTTCATGCCATAACGCCCAGTAAGCTTTAAATGCTGTCAAAACAAGGATTAAATGTAACCTTGATGTCTAAAGCAAAAAGGAAAAAACTGTAATTACTGTAATGCAGGATATTCAACAACAATATGAACTGACAGCTATGAAGACCACACACGCGTACGCAGGCAGAATAACAAAAGACTTCACATCTGTTTCAGCAGCTACACGTCTCCTGCTTTTCTCCAACACATGTCGGCTCCGGTTTGTGAGTCGCCAAAAAAATGACAAATCCTCCTCCTCCTCTCATGAGCAAGCGGGGTACGATTTACTTATTAGAAATGTAGATTTATGATGTTGCATGCCAGATGATGCGATTTTATGCCACATATTCATGTAGTCCACATCATGGCTTCTCACACTGATCACAGAACATCAGATCAGTGTAAAACTTTGAGCTGCAGTGTGACTTTAAGGTCCAGGTGGAGCAGAGTATAGAGCAGCACTGCACATTACATTACAGAGATCACACACACACAACACAATTATTTACTAAATGTGATGAAACATTCAGTACATGCCGAACAAACCCAGGCAGGAGGCAGCCGATACATACGCTCCCATCTCCGTATGAATAATTAACAGCACATTTCCACTATTTCACACACGCGTGCTTACAGAGTTGTGAGCTGCATCATTTCTCCCTCCCACTGTTCATGTACGACATTTTTAATGCTGTCGTTCTGCAGCACTGAGGTTCATTAATCCTGACTGGAGACTGTGTGTGTTTACCTGGGCTCTCAGGTGAGTCTCAGGTGTGGCTTCCATTAAAGGATAAGCCTGGTGTTGTTCTATTTGTCTTGCTGTCAACAAATCCACAATATGTTAGCCCGTCTCTTAATACCTTCTGACTTCCTGCCCTGTCTGCCCATTGGTCCCTACTGAAATCTTTAAAAACCCCTCACAAAAATATAGTTTTATGTTTAAAAAAGGCTCAGTAATTTCCTAAAACAGCTGCTCACTGTAGTTTTTAGCAAACGAACAGGAGGAAATAGGGACTTTGTTGAGGACTATTTTCAGCAGCGGAGGAATCCACATTTGGTGCTCTAGTGGAGAATTTCACAGTAAGTCGTCTATGCTGTGCTAAAGCAAAAATGGTCATTTGTTGGAGGTGAAAACTAAAAGAATTATAACTCTGGTTTTGTTTCCTCTGGTGGCCAAAGCACCGTGAACTGGAGGCCTGAGAGGGGATTTGGTCTGGGACCCGCAGGAGTCTAAATCAAACAAGATACAGGCATGGCTGGCCTTCTGTAGGGCAGAGGAAGATAAGAAAATCCAAAATCAAAACGTTCTCATCAGCTCAAAGAAACAGACTGCTTACAGTTACGTCATCGTCTGGACGGTGAGGCTGATTCAACAGTTTTAATGAAAAAATCTCTGATTCTGGTCGTGCTTCGTTTTCAACTTTTACACAAACGTTTGTCTGAAGCAAATCTCTTCTAAAGAGCAGAAACAGCAGCTATGGTGAACTTCAGTGGGCTGAGCTAAACAAGTACGGCAAGATTCTTGTTTGTAGTTTTTTACTTGAACTTATTTTTGTGATTATATTTTTGTAAGGTGGTATGACTCCTATGTGTGGGTGAAATTGTTCTCACCAGAATCTGTTCAGTTTCACTAAAAGTCACACATTGTTTCCAGACCTCCACACTGAATCAGACTGTTTTGGGTCTGTGGGTTTGGGTTTGTGTATACAGTACTATTAAAGGAATATTCCTTTAATAGTACTGTATACACAAATACTAAACTAAAAATGATCTGCATGGATAGACACCGCTGGAGGTGTAAGTAAGAGAAAATGTGTTTTTTTTTGGAAGTTGAGTGAACTGACCCATTATCCAGGACAACATAATCAAACAATAAAAAGCAAAGAATTGTGAACGCTCCCTGATGATATTGCTTTTCAAGTCTTCTTACCAGGCTCCGGGCTCGGCTCCCTGCTGGTCTGCATGCTGAGTTCTCTAAACCATGAAGGCACGACACTGAAAATGCAAAGACCCCCACTGTTCTGTTCAGAGAGTTTATTCAGATACAGTTTAACAGCCAGACGAGGGCGATCACAGGGTTCGTAGGACAGGTCAAACTGCCTATTTTCCTGCCTTTTTTATGTCTTTCCTTATTAATTTACTTCTTCCTTTGGTTTTGTTTGCTTTTTTGTGCCAGCACCTATTGTTTTCTGTGTGAGCTTACACATCGACAGCCTCTTGAAAAAACGGGTCAACTTGACGGGATACACCAGAGTCCTTTTTCCAAGCCTCCACACGCGTCAGAGCACGTCCTAGTGACTACTTCTGTCTGTCTGACGTGTCCTGTATGTGTTCCACAGCGAAACAAACAGTACGTGTTTGCTTCGTGCCGCCTTTAGCGAATTAGCATCTGATTTTATCCACACAGGCTTTGCATAGATTTTATATGAAAGTTTGGCATGATAATCAGACTAAATTGTCATTTTGTTTCACTTCATTATTCATGCTGACATCTTGGGGGAGACGGGGTGATTTAGTGTGAATGCCGCAAGCGGTGTGGCCAGCAATGCAGCACTTTGTGTTTGGTGAAAAATGAGACGCACAAGAAACATTTTTATTATGGATTTGTTTTTCCTGATAGCGGCATCTCTCTCTATAAGCCCTTTGCAGCATTTTTTGAATAATGTAAACTGCCATAACTCTTGAATGTAAGATGCAACTGCAACCCAACCCAACAATTCTGTGAAATTTGATGGACTTTCACCCATTGGTGCTACAAATGCATCTTTAAATGACTGTAATTCCATGGTTATTGCACCGGTTCTCTTCAAACTCAAATTTTGCACAATTCAACTCTGTCCGATTCTCCAACAGTCAGACTGTAATCAGGTTTCAGCACCAACTTGTCGTAAGTTTTGGGGACATTTTTCTGTGGCTATTTTTAATGAATGTAGCTAGGTAGCTAGCTAGCTATGTAGGAGGATGGATGGCGTCCCCATTCTTAATTCCGCCTACAAAGCTCTGATTGGCCGACTGTTTTTCCAACCGGGAGAAAACAGATGTCAATCAACACAACACCAGACTTGTTTGAATCACAAGTTGGAGGCCATTTAAGGCTCTGGGACCAGGCTGAAGCAATCACACTGCCTCTGAAACACGCATGTAAAAGACGGTATCATGTGTAAAGAGGCTCGTGTCTCATTTTACTGTAGAGTTTCATTTCTTTTTATCCATCACAGGTTTGGTTCAGGGGTGCAGACGATGTGCAGACGTCCCACAGTGAGATCATTAACGTTCTCCCTTTTATTTCCCTACAGCTGCCTACCGCTGTTTGTTTCTCTAAATGAAAATGTCGGGAGAGGCAACAGTGTGTGTGTGTGTGTTGGTTTGTTTTGATGCCAGATTAGCGAGTACTGAGAGCTGCTTCAGGTGGTTGAGACAGATTTCCTGTCAACATACTGTAAAAATAATTAAAAGTTTCTTTATTTTGTTGTTTTCCTGATCCAAACTTCATACCTGATTATTATCGGAGGAAACGGGAAACACTCCTGCTGACTCGTACGCTTTGAAGGTCCCATGAAATTGCACCATTACTCCCTTAAAGTGATGGATCTCGTGTTGAAACAGCATGTTGGAGAGGAGGGAACATTCTTCAGTGTAAAGCATTGGGACATCGGTTATGGAGCAAATAATGTTAATAACTCGATGTGTAAACAGGCAACTGTCATAATAACTTTAGGAGGCGGTAATACAGTATGTCAGAGCGGTGTGTCTTTGGCCCCTAGTGGCCAAAAATCATCAAACAATAGAGCTTTAAATACTAGATCGTGGTTTGCATTTACATCTTAGCAATGGTTTAGACTCCAGAGTCACACAGTGGCACATTTCCGCAGGCCACAGTCCAGAGACAGAGGCTTGACAAGGCTGAGGGAAGCAGAGAGAAGCTGCACACGGAGCTGAGGCCGTGGCCTGGAAAACCCTCCCGACGCTGGGATAATGTAAAGAGACAGGCCGTGTTGTTCCTGCTGAACTCAGGACCTCTGCTCTCCTTGGGGAGGCTGTCCTACTTATTAAACACACACAACATCAGAACAACTGAGCCATGATGCTGAGGAATCCATGAAATGAGAAATGCATTTTTCATGTTGTAGTCTTGTGTTCTGTGGAGTACATTGCCGCCGACTGTTATACCTCCGACCATTTTCAGATCCTCGGGCAGAAGTCGTTTGTCTGTTCCAGAGGCTGGAAACTAAAGGGGACAGTCAGGCGGTCAGAGCCCGGAGGCTCTCGACCGATCTGCTGAGCCAGTGATCTCCTTCAAGTCCCTTCTTACAACATACTTTTATTTTAGAGCCTTTCCTGATTTCACTTGAGTTTCAATTTCCTTTTAAAAGTGTTTTTCTTTTCCTACTGTACTAGAATCTGTTTTCTTTTAAAACCTTTTATGTCTATTTTGCTGCTTTTGTGAAGCACTTTGTAACGTGGGTTTTGAAAAGGGCTCTATAAATAGATTATTTTTATTACCCATCACTATATTTGAAATAACTCTTTCCCACATTTGGATGCATTTCTGTACCTGCACAGTGTCATTTTATGTATGGCAATGTTGGTCTATCGATCGGTCCATCACTTTTGGTCCAGACCACAATATCTTAACAGCTATGGGATGAATTACTATGACATTTGCTACAGACGTTCATGGTCCCCAGGGCATAAAGTCTGATGACTTTGGTGATCCTCTGACTTTAAATCTGGCGCTGTCATCAGATCAAAATTTTAACTTATCCAACACTTTGGTTTATGACCAAATACCTGCAGAACTAATGACATTCCCATCAGCCTCAGCTGCACTCTGTGTTTTGTGCTAATTAGCAAATGTTAGCATGCTATAAGCCATACAAAAGCAGTAGTAAAATGGTGGTTACTATTGTTGTGTTTGACGTCCTAATATAAGAATGACCTCAAAGATATTTAGTGACTCAATGAACTTGTTTGAGCAAAGCCTTTGGGATGTTTCTATCCATCCAACTTCTGGTTGTAATTTCTGTCAACACAACACACATTGCATTTTAAATGTAGTGTCACTTTTTGAGTAAATAAATTGTGAAGCAGAACAGTCCTCAGAGAAAAGATGATGCTCCGTCTGCAAGCCCGAGCCTTCAGACCATTCATAATTGATATGTTCAGCAGATTCGGAGTCTGTATCCAAATCCCACAATGCCTTCTGAAATCATTAAATCTTCCCCAGCCTGTGACCCCCCCACCTCCTCCCACTGTCACAACAAAGTAGGAGACTGTGTTTTTGTTTTGCACTGAGCTTTGGACCTCCGCTCCGCTCGGTGGGGAGTGAACTCTTCTCACAGGATGAATGTTCAGGCCCAAATCCGGCTCAGTGCATTGCAGTACAGTAGGTTTCATGTAAAACGCTCATGGATTATTCAGAAGGAGTCTCTGAACTTTCGCCACACTTGCCGACTTTATGTAACCTTTTGAAGTTTGAAAAGATGTTTCTGTTATTTATTTTCTTCTCCTTGGAAGAACCCAAGCCTCATTTTTTCTCTTTCAGCTCTGCTGTTCTTTCTAACAGTGTAATCCACAAACCTCGCTGAATACGGTTTTAAGAGTCTCCCACCCAGCTGACAGTGTTGGAGGAGTGCGAAGCTAAACAATGAGGTCGAGACCGATCTTCTCATCTCGCTCTCGGAGATGAAGCAAGTGAGCGTATTTCCCAAAATGTTCAACTATTCCTTTAAAGAAGTGAGGAGCAGCAAAATGGTTCGACCCTTTTAAGGATGAGATGGACTCATGGGAACACACACACACACACACACACACAGACGAGTGACCCAGTTTGAATGAAGCGGTGCCACCGTCAAATAGTTTGTGGAAAAGCTGTTAACGGACAAGAAACCGTCCTGTCTGACTTCCCGTTGCTCAGCTCTCTCTGCCATTAAGGCGTCCGCTGGGAGTGCGGATTGAAGCAAGAAATGATGAGTACAAATTGACTTCCTGTCACAAGATTACACACGAAAACGTGCACAAAGATGCACGGACAAACAGCAATACACACACACACAGACAGTGATAGACAGACTGTGGTTTGGGTGGCTGCACATTAAATATGCATCGAAAGCCAATTAGCATCCGTCCGAGACTCCGTGAGAGAGAAGAGGAGAAGAAAACAAGACGAGAGGACAGACAGAGACAGAGTGAGAGAGGAAGACAGGAACAAGGGAGGAAGGTGGGAACAGAAGAGATGTGGACACGAAGGAAGAGGAAGGAAGAGCGATGTGGAGGAGGGAAGGAAATGAAAAGGAAGGAAGAGGCCGTACAAAAGGAGAAAGGAAATCGACCAGGGAGAGAAGGAGGGACGTGAACACTGATAAAGAGAAGAGTTGAAATTAGGAGGAAGATTAATGCTAACACAGCATGCTAACATATAATATTAAGATAGCATGTTATCATGCTCTTGTACACACAAATGTTCCATAGTAAATGTTAGCATTTAAAGTGTGAGCCCATGATAATATGTTATATTAGAGTCACAAGATAATTAAAGAAAGAGAAAACGTTCTCTTTTACTAAATTATGTTAACTTTTTTAGACTTTTCTCAAATTCTTGCTTTTTTCTTAACTTTTCAGGCTTGTAAAAATCCTTCAATACAAGAAATCAGAGGAAGAAAAAATGACTCTTTGGTTGAACTGCTCACAAATCATGTCCACACTAACCCGTAATGACGGGTCACAGGTAGATACCGCTTTGTTTTACTGGCTGAGCCTGAGGTCGCTTCTACAGGTGGGAAAATGGCCGCCGTACAACACAAGCTTGCCAAAGTGTTATTACAAAATAAACACAAATTCTCTGTATTTAAATTTAAAAAATATCAGAACTGCATGAAAAAATGTAATGAACAGTGTTTGAAGTTTTGATTAGTGAGGTATAAATCTGCTCGTCCCTACACACCTCCACCTTCTTCTCTCTACAGCGAGAGAACCATGAAATGAGGAGGAGGAGGAGGAGGAGGCCCTGTGAGCTCTGGAGTGTGTTCTTTACATGATCTGTAGACGGAGGAGATTTCCTGCTGGGACTCTGTTTTCCCTGCAAACATGTCGGCGTCTCTTCAAACTAAGACTGGAATCCTCCTGGGTTTCACCAAAACACACCACAGCCAGGCAATTTGTGTGCAAATGCTGACCTGACAGCTGTGTGTGTGTGTGTGTGTGTGTGTGTGTGTGTGTGTGTGTGTGTACCTGAGGTATTTACTTTTAAAATGGTTTTGATGATGGAGGAGCAGGATGTAAACCTGTAATCTTGCAGGACGCCAGGGGTGAAGAAAGCTCGTGTGTGTGTGTGCGCTAAATGGAGATTTTGTGAAATTGAGGTCAAAATGTTGAGCCTCTACACACACACACATAACAGCAGACAGAATACTAACGACGGACGAAGGTAAAATGTCATTTCTTTAGCTGTTTGTGTGCTCAGTCCGCCACTTTGGTCCAGACTGAAATATCTCAACAGCTATTGGACGGATCGTCATGACCCTTAGATTTGGTACGGACACTCATGGTTCCCAGAGGATGAACCCTAATGAGTTTGGTGATGATATTTTAGATGGATTGCCATGAAATAAGCTACAGAGATTCATGTTCCCAAGAGGATTAACTCATAATGACTTTGGTAATCTTGTGACTTTTTCATATAGCGCCACCAGCAGCACCGGCTTTGCATCTACCCGTTGGATTGGCACAAACTTTGGTTCAAACATTCATGGTTCCCAGAGGATGAATTCTACCAATTTCCATGATCCTCTTGACTTTTCCTCTAGCGCCACCATGAGGTTGACATGTTTAGTTCACAGTGAAAACAGACATTCAGGTTCCCCAGAGGATGAATTCATAATGAATTACTCAGGACAAACTGCAGTTTTCCTAAACGCATCATGAAATCCTTCAGTTTTTGTTTTTCAACTCTGGTGCTGTGTTTTGTTCTTGACTGCAGTGACCCAATTTATGCCACGTTTATGTCAGCTGGGAGTTTCTGTAATTACAGTTTCTCAGCTTTTCATAACACCCAAGTTGTAATTAGGACTGGGAAACTTCTCGGAAAGCTCAGATATAATATAATCTGATATATATAATCTCTGCACAGTATATTTTAACCCTCACACGACCAACTCTGCAGTCATACAACCAATCAAAGGATGCGAATGCTCGAAAGTGATAAACGTTAGAATCTTTCAGACTGTCATCTCTGCATGCAGCACAGACGCCTGCTGATGAGGCTCATGGGTAATGTAGTTTGGCATGTTTATTTTCTTAAGGCTGGTTCTGATATTCTTAGACTAAACATCCAATGTCAAACCTGTCTCGTCTGTGACCGAAACGTTGCTGGTAGTAGTTGCCAACTTTTTAGAGGTCTGAAAGGGTAAAACTACAGTTTTTCACATAAAGCAAAGAAGCAAATAAGACAGAAAAGCCCCAAAAATGAAATACAGTTTTTGTTTTCTTTCCTACCTGGGCATTCCTCTCGTGACCCCCTTTTAGGGGTCCTGACCTCCAGCTTCGAATCCACTGCTCTACCAGGTTTTATGAGCTTTCCTGCACCTACACACTCATTTTGAAAATTGTAGTTTTATGTATGTTTTATCCATAAACCATCCAGAAAATATCCCATTTCAGGCCGCTGTGACTCCCTCCCTGAGGTCATGTGTGCTCCAGCAGCTCGGAGGATTAAACACATGTTGATGTGTCTCTTCACTTCCCCTGCCCAGCCTACTCCAGCTATTCTACACTATATATAAATTACTCATATATGAGAAAAGTCGAGTCGTGTGAGTGAATTAATTGAGGCTCGCAAACCAACAACATTAGTAAAATAGTCACTTCAAAAATGTCTGTCTTCAAAAGAGCAAATGATCAAAGGACTCAGCCTGTGGATGTGTGTGTGTGTTTGTGTGTTTTTGTGCTCGAGTGTGTGCTCCGTTATATCGATTGTTTAAGTCTTTATCCACTATCAGCCTGAGGACCCTCAGGATGGCTCAGGATCTATTTCAGGCTGTTTGTTTATATCTCAGCACAGAGATATTTGTGTCCCAGTGAGCTGTTGCACTGCAGCACCAGATGCTTTATTTAAACATGCAGAGACGTGTTGTGTGTTAACGCTTCACCAGAACTAATCAAACAGACCTATTCTAATTCTTTAACTCGTGTCTCATGAAGCTAAACTGATTATTTTACAAATGATAATAAACCATTGATTTGAGTCTAACCCTCTGCAAAGAGCATGTACAGCGATGACAGCCGCAAAGGACAAAAACTGGTCACATGGCTCCATCTAGTGGAGATCTATGGGAACAACTTTAGTTCACTTTTAGTATTTTTTGGGTTGTTTTTTTTTACCTGTGGTGTTCTTCAATTTTATGCATAACATCTCGCTTGTGCAGTTTAGTTTATTTCATTGTTTTATTTTGTCCATCTTCCATATTTGGACAAGATTCTTATGAGAATACGACAGAATGAAAGCAAACAAAAACAAACCAAAAGGTAAAAATAATGTAAAGAATTCATACTTGTAAAGACATTTAGAAAATTATCTCTTAAAATAGCTTCAGACAGGCTTAATACGTCAACCCATACGTGCACGAGCTTAATACAACTCTTACATAAACTGCTTTTTCAGCTGTGACACATTAATTATTTTCCCTGCATGTGATCAATAAAGATGATCTCAACTTTTACTTAAGTAAAAGTAGCAAAACTACAAAAATACATCAAGTAAATGTAAACTTGTTATAAAAAATGGCCCCATTCACAGTGTCATGTTTATTTATTTATTATGGATTTACATGTAATTTAATGTAATTTAATGCTGTCAAAGAGGAGCAAATGTGTACAACTCGATATACTGTTTAATTTATAACAATGCACCATATTTATGTAAAATGTTTTAAAAAAATGTTAATCTGAAAAGTAACTATAGCTGTGACATAAATGTAAAATGCAAAATGTAACCTTTAAATGTAAATGTAATGTAAAAACCATTAAAAGGTTTTTAACCAACAGGCAGTAAAATAAAACCTTCAAAGTATTTATGGCAAAACGCGTATTGTCTTATTTTCGTCCTGAACGAGGTGCCGTCTCCTTGTCACCAAGCGACACTGCGATTGGTGCAAAATTTCTATAACAACCCGCCTCCTCTTTATTTCCTCGGAGCTCATTGGTTGACGAACCCGTCCGTCAACTAAACCCGAAAATAAAGAAACAAGCACGTCCTGGGTTCTCTATTGTACGTTTGGTTTAGTTTTCATCCATATTTTTAAGATATAAGGTTATGAAAAGACGGGAAACAAGTCTTACAACTAGAAAGCAAAAAGACAGCAGTGGAAATTTATGTTCATCCGGACCGGAGATTGGTCTGCAGCGGCGGTTTAGCTCAAACGTTAGCCCGAGAAAAAGCTCCGGTTGGTAAGTTCTGCAGATATTTTCTTTGCGTAACTTAGTTGGTTAAAGAAGTTAGAATGTATAACTTAAAACGGGACAGAAGCTGTCTGGCGACGGCGGACAGGAGCTTGTTAAGAGCAAAAGTTAGCCGTAGTTTACGAGAGGCACAAACTGGGGCTAAGCTAAAGTTAGCCTCACTATCAGACTGTGGTCAGTCAGTGCTAGCAGCTAAATCAACACACGTAATAAAGTTAGAAGCTTAGTTCCATCGTGGTTTTGTAATGATAATAATAAACCTTCTTTGTTAGAAACATGTGTTACAAAGTGCTTCATAAGGCGATGAAACCCAGATAAAATGAAAAGATAAACGCTATTAAAACAGCATTTAATGACAATAATAAAATGAGTACATATATTCAGAGAAGCATTATTTTGACTTTGAGAACTTCAGTTTTAATCTTTTGTCTTTTAGGTCTGCAGAGACATCATGGCCTCTTCCAGCAGTCAGTCTCTGCTGGGCTTCAGGCAGCTGTCGGTCTACCTGGTGGACTGTTTGAAGACCCCTGCACACCTGGGACCAGCTGTGAGCCTGGAGCCAGAAGGTGAGCCGCTGACACGAGAATCCCTCCAGAAACACATCATCACATGTTTTCACAAACAAGGTTTTCACTTCGGCTTTCCCCATTTAGCCTTTTCTGTTCTATGATCTGTGCGCCGACGTCCACTCACAGACATCTTTCATTTTTAGGGGCAGTTTTGTTTGATCAAGTTAGTTATGTGGTGGAGTTTCCTGCTTCTTGTTATCCCTCGATACGTCATGACTGATGTGTTTTAGTTCCTTTACTGCAACTGCGTGATTCAACTGAAGGCCGATTAACTTTGATTGTGAGTGATCACTCAGCCCTGTCTTTGTCTGAAATATGTTGACAAGCAAACGGGTGTATGGAGACAATGCAAGTTTAGGATTCAGCAGAAATTAAAAACCAGAAGAGTGGAGGCTGTTAGAGCAGCTCATCAATGCTTATCACATGTTGCTGTAATGTAATGTATCCATTTTACACCATTTCTTGCGTGTGAAGCTCTTTGAAATGTATGAATTGTTCTTTATACATCGACCTGTCTCGCCTTCAGACCCATCGGACCTCGCTGCGATGGGGGACTGCGTGGAAACTCCAGGTCTGAACGGGCGGAGCGTCCATGTGGCAGCAGAGCAGAGTTACGCCAGCATCGAGGTCGAGTTAAAAGAGGAGGACGAGCAGTCGGAGGCAGGTAACTACTTTGAGAATCCACCGCAGACAAACCCGATAAACCGTTCAGATAACGTCACCGCAACGTGAAGCCTCTGAGCCGGCAGGTGAATGATTCTGTAAAACTGAAAATGTATGCTAGTTTCTTCAATGGAAAATAGTTGAAATGGCAAAAATAAAGATCAAAATATCAACAAATTATATTGTTAATATTTAAATTAGGGTTGCAACTAATCTAAATCTACTGATATAATAATCGTTTGTCTGTAAAATAGCAGTAAATTGTGAAAAATGTTCATCAGAATTTGATGGTTTCAGATCGTCAGTTCTTGTTTTATCTGATCAACTGTCCAAAACCTAATGATATTCATTTATCGATCTGTAAAAAAAGAAAATATTTACTTTTGACAAGTTACCTGTTAATGGACTGATTGTTGGAGCTCTATTTTAAATATGATTAATATTAAAAAATCTTTTTTCAGAGCTGTAGCATGGATGATGAGTCAAGACGATAAAACTCTTCTCGGGTCGTCTAAAGAAAGAAATGCACCAACAGCTCCGTGTTGTTGACAGAAACCGTGAATTTGAATTGTTTTTCTCTCTCTTTCTTTTTTCCACGCTCCTTCTGTGTCCTCGTCAGATGAACACGAAGCAGAGAGGAACCAGCGACATCACCACTGTGAGCATTGTGGGAAATCCTTCGCAAGGAGGAGCAACATCATCAGACACCAGCGACATCACTGCAGCGTGTCGGGTGCGCCGAGGCAGCCAGAGTCGAAACAGCCGGAGCCGTATTCATGCAACAAATGCAGCCTGACCTTCCAGACTAAACGCCACTTAAGGCTGCATGTGCGCGTTCACACAGAGGACGGTGAAAATCACGAGGAGGGTAAAGAAATATCTGAGGGCGCTCCACGAGAGAGATGTCACACCTGCAAGCAATGCAACAAGAGCTTCTACTTGCTGCACACCCTCCGGCAGCACCTCCTCACCCACACGGGAGAGAAATCTTACAGCTGCAAGGTGTGCGGGAAGCAGTTCGGGAGAGAGGGCACTCTGAAGGGGCACCAGCTGATCCATACGGGGGAGAAAGCATTTAAATGCGAACAGTGTGGCAAGACCTGCGCCAGGAGGGGAGACCTCAAGACGCACATGCTCAGTCACTCTGAGGAGAGACCGCACAGCTGCAGCTACTGTGCGAAAAGCTTCAAGCAGCTGACCAAACTGAAGCAGCACGAACGGGTCCACACGGGGGAGAAACCATATCAGTGCAAGTTCTGTCCGAAGCGGTTTAGGGTCCCGATCTCGCTGGCAGTGCATCAGCACACCCACTCAGGAGAGAAACCCTTCAAGTGCACCCTGTGCCCCAAGGCCTTCAGCGTCAGGAACAACCTGAAGAAGCACCAGATGATACACACCGGGGAGAAACGGTACCATTGTGCACACTGCGGCAAGAGCTGCCGTCTGCTGCAGCACCTTGTCATCCACGAACGCCGCCACACGGGGGAGAAACCATACAAGTGCGACAAGTGTGGGAAAGCTTACGCCAACCCGTCGGCTCTAAAAGCGCACCTGTCCAGTCACGAGAGACCACAGCGCTGCTCCCTGTGTGGGCAGGGCTTCACTGATGTCACAGAGATGACTAGTCACGAGTGCAGCAAGATGGCAGAGAAACCGCACCGCTGCTCCCAGTGCGGCAAGTGCTTCACCCAGCCCGTGAACTTGAAGAAACACCAGCTGATCCACTCGGGGGAGAAACCTTACAGCTGCAAAGACTGCGGGAAACAATTCAACCACAACAGCAACCTCACCAAACACATACGCATTCACACAGGCGAGAAGCCCTATGAGTGTGAACACTGCAAGAAGGGCTTCCGGCTCCTTCAGCATCTCACAAACCACCGATTAACCCACCACAAGACTGACTAGAGACTTTGGACTGGAGATCTTTTTTTTGTAGAAACAGCAGCGGTGGTTCAGAAGGTAGAACAGGCTGTCCGTTCGATCCCCAGCTCCTCCTGTCCACATGTCAAAGTGACTTTGGGCAAGACGGTGAACCCCAAATTGCTCCTGATTGTTAGGCTCGCTGCCATCAGTGTGTGTGTGATTGAAAGGCAAACTGTAAAGCGCTTTTAAAGGAATAGTTGCACATTTTAGATGACAGTGTTGATCCCACTGTCATGTCTGTACACTACCTATGAAGCCACCACCAGCAGCTGGCTAACGTAGCTTATCATAGAGACTGGAAACAGGGAAAACAGCTAGCTTGGCCCAAGTTCCACCAGTCAGCACCTCCTCCAAGTGTGAATTGTTGTCTTTACACTTTGGTCTTTGTACGGATTTAACAAATGAGATTTAACGTGAGCTTTAGAGGTGCTGCTGGGCAGACGTTATCTTTTGGACAGAGCCAGGCTAACTGTTTACCCCTGTTTTCGCTCTAAGTTAGCCGGTTGCTAGCATTAGCGTCATACTTAACGTACAGACATGAGAGTGGTATCAATTTTCTCATCTAACTTTCTGCAAGGAAACAAATAAAGGTATTTCCCAAAATGTCAAACTTTTCCTTTAATAAAAGCGCTTTATAAATGCATTGCAGCGGTTACCAGTGAGGAGAGACAGGAGGCAGGACTACACCAAAGTTATCTAATGACTACAGCTACTGCTGTTACTGAACTCATGAGATCTGAAGTCAAAAGTGGGAAATGTCGAGGATAAACACTAAAGGAAACCTCCAGTACAGTGAGCTCCACAAACTGTAATATAGTTATTACATGTTGTGAAGGTTAGGCAACGCAGTGTTTTGAGCTGAATGCTAACTCCAGCATGCTAACACGCTTATGTTAATCAGGTATAATGTTCACCTTAGTTTATTTTAGTTTGGTGTGTTAGCATGCTAACATTTGCATTTTGCCAGCTGGTTTCATGTATCGATCTTCTCATCTAACTCGGCAAGAAAACAAATGTCAAACTGCTCCTTTAACTTCAATAAAAAAACAGCGATACAAAACATAGACTACTGCATTTCATGTGGATACTAACGGTAACGGGAACACTCACAAAGCATTTTCTAACAACGAACGTTACGTCAGTGAGTTTCTGCTGTAATATCTGTGTCGTTATTGTCTTGTACACTTTCCTCCCTCTCTGTTTGCTGGGTTTTGAGTGGCTCATTACTGTCGCTGCTGTTTGTCACTGTTTGCTCTGAGAAAACAAACTGGATCAGATGCCAGTAAGTCCTGCAGAGACTGGACTGAGTTGGCGATGTGTTTGTGTTCAGTGTGGGAGTAAAGACACGGCGTACGACAAACAGCCTGCACATTGATCAGTGTCAACAGCCGAGGTTGCCCAACTCCGGTCTGACCCGGCTGACGTTTCCTGATGAGTCGCAGGTTTGGAGGCTTCAAATGATCCGACGGCAGCGTTAAAGCAGCATTCAGCAAGCGGCCTTCACTCAGAGGAAGGACGACAGAAACAAAGATGGCGCGACCCACTGTACTCGTCTGTCTCGGTTTGCTTTGTGTGTCTTCAGTTGTGGTGAGTCGATCGCGTTTTTAACACGTTAAAAGTGAAACACCGGCAGAAATCAGACGTGTCTTGTTGAAATGATCTTTATTCACCATAAAATGTTTCAAAATGTATTTTTATAATTCATTTTATAAGGTATATTTTGTCATTTTCATGTTTTAGAATTTTATATATTACCTACTTTGTTACTTAGTTTGATCATTTTCTGCCCTTTTTTGCAGTTTTTGTTAAAAACAACATTAATATCTAAAGTCATTTTCGAAACAAACTTGCAAAGTTCTCACAACTCAATGAAATCAGACCACACACACAAACTGAAACACATTCAGATATAATATATAATCAATTAATGTCATTTGACTGATCTACAAAGGAGCTCGTTTCATTTAATACGTACGGGACTTTGATTCTATTTCAGCAGCAGTAAACATGGTTTAGCCACACACGCTACGTGAACTTTGTTTATATACATACATTTTCTGGGTGGAGGTTGTTGGAGAGGCAGCCTGCAGGCACCACTCAGGGCTTAAAAAAAGTCCTCCTGCCTCTTTTGCATGTTTTGCTGGTAAAAAACAAAATAATTTATTGTGTTTTTTTGTGTTTCATCATTTTGTTACCCGCTAATTTATATAAATGAAATGGGGGGAGCTCCCCTAACTCATGAAATTGACTTAACTAAATGCAGCTGTTTCAATGCAGCAATAAACAATTTATACTTATTTATGTTTGAATGACAAATCCCCATCAAAACACATTTGGTTTAATATATTGATTTTGCTCATTATCCCTGTATGGAGAAAGGGGCCCTGAACATCTGTCTGTCTGTCTGTCTGTGTCCAGGCCACAGTGGTCGACCCCAGAGGAGCTCGTCCGGTGGAGCAAGGCACCAGAAGCGATAAATGTGCCGCCCAGAGGGAGTGGCCTTTCTGCACAGACGATGAATGGGTACAGCCTGTTCCCATCTCTGTCTTTGTCCTTTCAGCAGCCGAACACACAAATTATTAGAATTCCTTTAAGCTGTCCCTTTTTAAGATGCAGATGTTTGACATATTTACACGTTAACTGACTCAAGGTTGTCATTCATGGTTTTGTTAATCCAGTGTGAGATGTTGTGAGTGATTTTTACATGAAGCATAAAATAAATAATGAGCAAAAGCTTCTGAGGTTAAAGCATGTCTTTCTCCCACCCACCGTCCGTCCAACTGTCTGTCTGTCTCCCTCCGTCCCTCCCGTCCTCCATCAGGGCTCTAAATGCCCGTCGGGCTGCAGGATCCAGGGCCTGATGGATAAATACGACCACGGCCTGCTGAAGAAGATCGAGAAGATCCGCAGCCTCCTGAACCAGAACCAGGTCAAGCAGCGCTCCACGGACCAGACGTCCAAACAGACCTACGACTACCTGAAGGAGAAACTCACCGTCGACTCTGGTTAGTGTGTGTGTGTGTGTGTGTGTGTGCTTCCAGCACAGGAGGAGGTTCAACTTTAACTTGACAATGAGACATTTAGTGTTTTGATGTTTTAACTTTATCCAAACTTATGAACCTTCTTTCTTCTCAATGTTTCCCTGAAAACCTTTTATACTCATCAAAGTGTAAATGTTTGCTAAGTATCAGTCAGTCTGCCTTCCTGTAGGAATCATTTTG
The DNA here is from genome assembly GCA_002120245.1 of Maccullochella peelii. NCBI lineage: Eukaryota > Metazoa > Chordata > Actinopteri > Centrarchiformes > Percichthyidae > Maccullochella > Maccullochella peelii. The sequence goes on along the minus strand of LKNJ01001090.1, from coordinate 42,098 downwards.
TTCAGGACTTCACCCCAGTGTGTCCTCCCTTCGTCCACCAGGTAACGACAACAGCTACTACGACTTGGCCCAGAGTCTGCGTCAGAGAATCACAGACATGAAGATCAAGATCGACAGGCAGCTGAGGATCCTGGGCGCCCTGAAGGATCGAGTCAAAGACCAGGTCGTCGAGATGCAGAGGCTGGAGGTACGGAGACACGACAGGGACAAAAATACACATTTACACGTATTCATACTCGGGAGTACAGCTAACGCTCCAGCTGTCTGAATGTCACAGAAACTAAGAATTACAAAGGCAGAAACTACAGAAGTCAAGAATAAAGTTTTCACGCTAGCTGGCAAAGTGCTTAACAGATACAGATGTTGTAATACGAAAAATCAATACGTAAATGTAGTTTTAGCTTCAGCTAATGTTAACCGAGGCTTTCTTACCAGTTAGCTTTCCCTTGACGTAGCTCTCTTTCATCACACAGCCAGAGTGCAGTTTGGTTTTTAGCTCTGTGTTTTGTATTAACCGTAAGTTTAAAAAAAGCTGTTTTCACAGAAAGTATACATTTCTTTGTCATAACATTTTTTTATACAATAAAACAGACGTCAAAAGTCAGATTCTGGTCAGTTTTGACCAAATATGTAGTTACTACATTTTGCCTTTGTAGGGCAGAACATGTCTCAACTTTCATTTGTTCACTATATGTACACAGACCATTAACGCTGCTGTAGCCGGCCTGTCAGTTGATTTTTAACTCTTTGTCTCTTCTGTCAGGTGGATATCGATATCAAGCTCCGTTCCTGCAAAGGATCCTGTGCAAGCTACTCGGAGTACCAGGTGGACAAGGAGAGCTACGTGGCGCTCAACAAACAGGTAAGGAGCTAACTCTGTGTAGGAACATTACCTGCATTTCCACCGGAGGAACCAGAGTCCAGATTTAGTTCCTCAGACATACTTCCTGCCCCCAAAAAGGTCCCCGCTTTGGGGGTAAAACTCTCTGAACCTATCGGGTTGGAGTCTGCGGAGTTAAACGTCATTGATTGGTCAAACACAAAACTTGCGGCTGCTACAATTTGTGTAAAGTTTATTCACACAATAGCACTGATCAAGAGTCCAAAGTGAGTGAACGAAAAAACGAAATTGTCTCTCTTTGTGTCCATTCAAACATTTGAGACACGTAATACAAAGTCACGTGAACGTGATGATTCTGTTTCCTTGTGTAAGATGAGCACTGCTGTCAGTTTAAAACCCTAAATCGGTCTAATTTGCCTGATTTTCACAGTTCTGCAGATTCAGTGGACACAAAGAGCAAAAATTTGAACTCCTAGTTTAGTTCCTGGGACTATTTGGTCAAAGAGGTTGGGACTCTCCGGCAAGTCTTTGCAGTTTTTCTTGACTTTCACTACCAACAGAAAGTCCGTAACCTTTTACCCCAAAGCCATTTCAATTTCTCATATTAAGATTTAGGTAAGATTTGCATGGATGAAGTATCTTTTAAGGGGTAAAAAACAGAACCTGTGGCTAAATTTGTAGCATTAAATGCTCAGATTTAAGGGTGGTGTATATAGATTATCGGATGATTGAGACACCTTGAGGCTTATTTAAGGGGATGTTTTGTCTTATAGAAAACCTAAAAACATATGTTTTTTTTTTTTTCAGCTTTAATGCTGCTGTATAATAACAGCCATGCCTGCAATTCTGTAGGGATGTAGAATTGAGAGATGTGGTAAAAGCTTGTTGTCCATTTGTGACAGGTTTTATCCACTTATTTGAGGGGTCATTTATAAAAATAGTTCATAAAAAACTGCAAGTTTAGAGGGTTAAACACCAGGTTTTCATTATTTGATTTGTTAAGAAGCCACTTTCTCCTTCTGTCCATTTCCCAGATTAACCAGCTGGACTCCCAGTCGGCTCAGACCATTGAGACTGTGGGGACGCTGTACGTGATGAAGAGCAGGCCGCTGAAGGACGTCGTTGTGGACAGCATCTACAAGTCCAAGGATGTAGCTGCAGCACAGCAGAAGCAAGACATGTTCCCCGAGGTGAGGGACACATCATGTTGGTTTGACAGCTCTTGAACCGTGAAGACACCAAAATACTATAAGAAATAACTGGGAACACAAGCTGTCACACCTTAAACTGCATAATGTGATCATACCTGAGGATGATCTGTATTATCACATTTAGCTGTTATTTCTGTTGCTACTGATCGATATTTGCATTGTCATAAAGGCAGGCACCTTTTTATTAAAGGAAGTGGAACAGAACCTAGTCTATCTCAAAGCAGACTCAGAGAATCACTTAGCTAACGGAAAGCTAACTTAGTTTGTTACTGTGATCTGAAGCCACTTTTCCAGGTCGTCCTCCCATCCTTCGGTAGTAGAAGGCAGAGGTATGATCACACAGGTTCCCACGTTATTTATTTCCCAAAAAACTTGCTAACTCTCTCAGACGCTGGTTCAGGAATAACTGGAAGTCCCGGTCATAATTCACGCAAGGTATCATAGGACTACAACGTGGATATCATGACTTCTTTTTATTGCCATCATTCACACCCGTGCTAAAGTTATTCTTCTTTCTCAGGTTAAGACGGTCCAGTTGGTCCTAGAGGAGGAAGGCTCCAGCTCATCCCCAGCAACCATCTCCAAGGTCCCAGGTACTTCCTACTCTCCATCTACATCATCCTCATCATCATCAACCTCCACCATTTCCTCCTCGTCCTCCTCCTTCTCCTCCTCCTCCACACCATCTAAATCCATCACTTTGCTCGGAGGACACGGCAACGACGATTTCTTTGATGCGGGCGGAGGGTTTCAAGGCCAGCCCAGTACAAGCCACGTGTCCACCAAAAGCGTCTCCTGCACCAAGAACATCAAGAGGACCGTCGTCCACACAAAGGATGGGCCGGTGGAAAGGATAGAGGAGGTGATGGAGGGAGGCCCAGAGTGCCAGGCCATGGCAGGCCTCACCAAGGGAGGGTTGAGCTCCTTATTCCCCAGCCTCGGCCACACATCCTCCTCCTCCTCCTCCTCCTCCTCCTCCTCCTCCTCTTCCTCTATGACCACCAAGACTGTCCACGCCGGTGGTGCCAAGGGAAGTATCTTAGCAGATTCCAAAACTGGGTTCGGGGATCCATTTGGCGCTGACGTCGGGCTCGACCTTGGCTTGTTCTTGACGGACAACACAGAGGATGACGTTCCTGATTTCCACGCCCGGAGTGTGAAGAGCACGCGTACCGAGCGGCACGCCGATTATATAGGAAAAGGTACAAAAACATCAGACCCAGAGTAAAAGGGCCAGAACAGCGGAGAGGGCATGCGTTATCATCACCTAGCTTGCTAGCTAGCCTTATGTACCAAAACTATGAAGTGAACACAGTAATTGTAATTGTTTATTGCTAGATTTGATTATTACCAGGTATTTTGGGTAATTGTGTAATCCAAAAAAGAGTTTGGGAACTAAAGACTTTGAGGAACGTTTAGGGCTGTTTTTGCTTCTGACATTTCAAATGCAGATTGACAAAATGTTGACAAAGAGTTATTTGGGACAAGTGTTAGTCATTCAGCAGTGAACGTGACTGTTAGCTTAAATGTCCTCCAGCCATAAGTGCGCTATCAGACCCAAAGAGTTGATTCTCGTTACCAGGGGTCACAAGGTCGTGTTTGGGGACTGCAGAAGGAAAGCAGAAGTAGTCTTTTCTCTTGTTTCAGATCAATGTTTTTTGTATTTGTTCCTTGACAAACACACTGAATAAAGTTAACATATAAACCAACTTCCAAAATCCCCCAACAGAACCCCACTCGCCTAAAGAAAGAATTTCAGGAGCCACCAACCAAACTACAGAAGTTTTAAAAAAGTATTATAAATTTCATCCTGCTGATATAAAAGTGCAGGGAAAGTGACTGTTAGTGCTTCTGTCACTGCAGCTAATTTTAGCTAGCCGAGCCAAAGCTGGTCCAAGCTAATTCGCGGTCTGCGGTGTGCCCCTCTCTGTTCGCAGATTGTGTCGAAGCCTACCAGAACCACCTGAAAGGGGAAACGAACGGCCTGTTTAAGATCAAACCTGGCGGCACGGACTCCACAGGGGTAGTGGAGGTTTACTGCCAGCAGGAGGGGCTAATGGGCGGGTGGTTGTTAGTCCAGCAAAGAGAGAGTGGCGCGCTCAGCTTCAACCGCACCTGGGCCGAATACCGCAACGGGTTCGGTTCGGTCGACGCGAAGGGCAAGGGGGAGTTTTGGCTAGGCAACCAGAACCTCCACCTGTTGACTAATCAGGGTGAGACCATGCTGAAGGTGGAGCTGGAGGACTGGGAAGGGGGCGTAGCCAGTGCTGAGTACACAATCAGGGTTGGCTCGGAGGAGGAGGGGTACCCGCTGCATGTGTCCGGGTACACCGGGGATGCCGGGGACGCTCTGGTGATGCCTAAGTCTGATATGGCGTTTTACCTGTCCCACAACGGGATGAAATTCAGCACCTTCGACAAAGACAATGACAAGTGGGAGGCGAATTGCGCAGAAATGTACGGGGGCGGGTGGTGGTACAACAACTGCCAGTCGGCTAACCTGAATGGGGTTTATTATAAAGGCACGTACGACCCGGAGAAAAACACACCGTATGAGATTGAAAACGGAGTCGTGTGGGTGACGTATAAACCGAACAATTACAGCCTGAAAACTGTTAAAACGTTTATTCGACCGGCTGCTTTTTAATAGGACATGGGGGTAAAAACAAAACACTTTTTTATACACCTTTTATGTATTTAAAGCCTCAGAGAATTGTGCTGCAAAATAGGAGGCAACAAGACATAAAGATGTAAAACAGAAGTGCAGCAGATAAATATTTGAGTCCAAAAATCAAAGTTTCAGACCTTTAGACTGTTGATCTGTTTGTAAATCATTCTGAGATTTCAACATCCTGTCAAACAGCGTCAGTGTTTCTGTTGATCCTGTGTGAATGTCAGCGACCTGTCTGAGGATTATCTTTCCACATTGTTCTCCCTGTTGCTCAACTCTGTACCAAGCAATGACTGAACTCTGCTCAATCAATAAAGATCCAGTGTTCACTGCAGCTGCTGTGGTCTGTGCTCTTATTTAAGTCTAAATAACAAATCACCAAAGAAACTTATAATAATGTGTTTTTTCATGTTGTACATGTTTGCACTAAAAGACTTTAAAAATATTGATTATTACAATTATCTTAAGACCTCTTCCTACAAATTTGTCTTTGACTATAGAATCAATTCTATTTAATGTGAAATGTCTATAAAAAGTATTCAAAAGGTGTTTTGTTTATTCATTTAAATTATAAAAAATTACTGTGGCTTTTTTGACACTGGTCAACAGAAAAAAAGCACTTTAATTCAAAGAGGTCTCCACAAAGAGATCTAAATTCAAATAGATATTTTCTGACAAAGATTGGGACAAAATATTACAAGAAGATTTACACTTTATCTTTAGGCAGTTTAATGTGTTTCACAGTGACTGAAATCGTCCTGTGAAAAAGTACAAATACATCCTACATGTAACACAACTTGTGCATTTGTGAAATGTCTGGAAAAACAGTTTAAATAAGTCTGCAAGTGTTTTACAATCTGGGTCAATTGTAGCAAGACATTGAACTTATGATGCCAGTAAATGTCCACATTTGACCATTTTAACACGTTCATGTGGGGATTTGACGTAACACTTAATGTTTTTAGGACGTGGGTACCTGTGTGGGTTCGGGAGGTCGAGGCCAAGGCCCACTTTGCTTTAAGACACTTGGATCTTTCTTTTCACTGAGGTAAAATTATAAGTACCATAAAGTGAAATAAAAAATTCTCATCCCATTTTGATGAGAGCAAATTATTAAAAGCAGGTCAGAGAATTTTCAGCCCAGAACATAAAATGTGCATTCATGTTGGATTTAATTCATTATTTGAGGTGTTTTTTGTGTCATCAGAGAATAAAGTTGGAAATCCAACAAATCGCAATGTTTTTAAGCTGTTTACTGAAACTGAACATCATGAGGTCTTTGTCCTGTTTAAACAAACACGGTTTATCTGTGCAGTGTCATGTTTGAATTAGAACTCAGTTGAAGGTGAACTGACCACAGTCCTGTTTTTTTAAAACTACTTTCTTGTTTGTCTGCAGTGTGTATGAGGCTGAAGCAGCAGAATCACACCCAGACACACGGGAAGAAACGCTGTCGAGCCAAATCAGACGTCCCTCTGTGTTCAGATGATGACTGGGTACATACACACAGCTGCACTTCAGTTTCCATATAAACACGAAACCCTTAACAGTATTTTATTTATAACACACAATACTTTTAGTTATAACCCTGTTTGTTTCTGTAGAATCTGTGAAGGGCCAGTAAATGAAGAATTCATCTACAAATAACATGAAATAAAACAATAACTGAAATCTGAGAACATTCAGTTTCATCAAGTGGAGTTGGAGACGGGTGCAACGATACAATGTTTTATTACCCATGCTGCTAATCAAGTTTCCCTCCTTAAAAACAGTCACATTTCACTTTGAATTGTACAAATGTCAATTTGTGTCGAGCACTTTGCTTCTGGAATCTGGACATTTTAGTCTTTAAGTCTAAAAGGCTAAAAAAGTATCTGGGACCAACTTATAACACGTGGCAGACATTAAGTACAAAGTTACTAATATTGGTCTCCAAAGCTGGTGCACTCTCAGATAACACGTGTAAACCCTCTTGTTTAGGTTTCTAAATGCCCCTCTGGCTGCAGACTCCAGGGTCTGATCTCGCAGGTGGAGAGCGAGGTGGAGAGGAAACTGAGGAAGGTGTGTAAGACGGCAAAGATGCACGAAGACGCAGCAGAGAAGTCCATGACGGCGATGGCACACATCTACAACAACAACCGGAGAGTCATAGTCAACACGTACAGTAAGACTGACTGTTTGCTTTGGTGTTCTGGACAGAATGATGAAAGTAATGCTGACTGATTCATTCTGTGTTGGTCTCCAGCGTCCGAGCTCAAGTTTGTGGAACGCGCCGAACGATTGGCCAGGAACCTCACGTCACTACGGAAACGGTCGTCCGGGCTGTCGCAGCAGCTCGAGGAGCTGCGCCGCAACGTCCAGAAACAAATGGACGACTTGTACCGAACAGAGGTGAGACGTGACGGTAATGACTTTATTAATGCTCGTAGAAGATGTTTGCTTAAAAGTGCACTAATCAATATTTTCATATCAACAACGAATCAAACTACATGTAACGTTAAACATGTCGCTTGTAGTGAGTTATCCCCCGACTCTGCAGTTTCTCTCAGCTCTGCAGAGCGTTTTAGTGTCTTTCAGCTCATTGTTTTGGTTTTACGGCCCACTTTAAAACTTTGCTGTGTCTGTTCAGTCTCACCGCTCTCATCAAGTCCGTTTCCCACAGCAGCAGGCGGCTGTTCACACTTCCTGCCCAGCACCAAAGTTAGCGAGTAGCTGGTGAACATGTTGGAGCGTTTAGCAGCTAAAGAGCCAGATATTTTCACCAAAATCAAGCTAAAAGTGGAGTGAATAGTGGACACAAACACAACTCTAATGGGATTAAAATGTTGCTGCTGAATGTGTAACTAGGTCCACCACATTAACTTTATAAGGGAATAATGTGTTGATGTCTTGCGTATGTCACCAGGTGGACATTGACGTGAAGCTGCGAGCCTGCTGCGGGTCCTGCTGGTTGGCGTTACCGTTCAGCGTAGACCATCCCAGCTATCAAACGCTTCAAGCTGACATGGACCAGATGGACAAGACTCTCAGCCAGAGAAGGAAGGCCGCAACGCCTCCTAAACACATCCCTCATATCAAGGTGCAGCATATAGATGTGGGCCCGGCCCCGTCCGCAGACTATAAGACCATCCCCATCGTCCAGAGAGAACTGTTGACCCAGTTTGAAGACATCGGACAGAACCAGGTAGTTCTGGAGGAGACTGCAGATGTGGAGGCACTCGAACCTGCAGAGCTGGAATAAAAGGGTTTGACTGAGGGAGGTCTGCACCCTCGCTGCTGCACGTTAAAGGTCAGTTTGTCCGGTCGGACCTAATGAAGACGTCTTTGGCTGAGGAGAACAGAACAGTCGCTGGTAGTTTGGACTTTTCCAACATATTTCATTCCAATTTGTTATGGCCCAGGACTGAGACCATAGCAAAGAAGGAAGCATACACAGGGAGTTACTACCAAAAAAAAGCTTTTATTTAATCTAAACATAACAAAAATAACCAAAATAACAACTTTAACAAAGAACCCCGGGCGGACAAACATACTGCCAGGTCAACTTAAATTAATACCAACCAAACTAGACACAAAGACAGCACTCCAACACAGCATGGTGAAAGGAAACGAGGGCCCAGCCACACACTCGCAAACTGGAAGGGCGGTCTTATACAACTTGGAGTCAGTGGCCAGCTGCCTCCAATTCTTTAAATACCTCAGCTCCTCCAACCAGGACCAGCAACACTGAAAGACACAATCATAACACCACCACAACACCCTGGCAGAAGCCCTTGGGCCGTCACAATTCGACCTCTGCAGCAAACATATACCTTTTTAAAAAATTAGAAATGAATTTTATAGAAAACCAAAGTGAAAACAGCAAAATACTGTATGAATCACAACAATTTATGGTGAATCTCTCACCTTCTATCATAGCTAATATATAAATTTCAATATCTTCTGTCTTTACTGTACTGTAATATTTTATAGATCAACTTTGAATCACCTATTACCCCTCTTCTTTGTCAACCATGTCTGAAACGCACCTCAAACTGTATTTTTCCCCATTTTTAGACTGAATGTAATAGACTTATTTTAACCATGTTTTTTTCTGGTTCTGCATGTTGGCATAAGCTTGTATTACCTCTGTTCAATAACTGGACATTATTTGAGTATTAGCTCTGACTGCATTGAGAGCACACTCCTCTTTTTTCCTGTTTCATTATTTATTTCACTGTCTCCATAATTAGGCACAGAAACAGTTGCTTTCAGCACACTGTACAGTCATTTCTGCATATATCTTAATTCACTGCATGTCATTTTGTTATTAGTATATTCATAGATATAGTTAATAAAAATGTGCTAGCTTAATCTTATTTTGCATTTGTTTCTTACCAAATAGTTTCTCGTCACCAGGTTCATAAACAATAATAAAATCTACGTTTCCTTTGACAAAACTTTTAAATGAATATTTTCACTTGTATTGATTTGCTTCTTTGCATATTTTTCCATGATACATTTATCTGTTTTCTTTGACAAGCTGGAGAAGGAAGGATTTAGTTTAACAGGGATGTAAAAAATAACTGTAACTGTGTACGTTTTCTTTTCTTTTCTATAGTCCTTGTAGTTAAATAATGACCAGGCCAGACAGAAAGTATGTTCCTCAATGTGTTTATTGAGTAGCGGAGGACAGTTGGCGTCAACTCGTCCTTGTAGTGCACACTGAAGACGTCACATATAACAAGAAAGGACAGATCACAGCACAGTCACTCACAACCAGTACGATTTTTCTCTTTATTTTACTTGCACAGCACACGCCCAGACTCAGTGTTAGCTGTGTGTAAATGTGTGTGTCCATCGACCATCAACATAAAGGTTACGGCTAAAATAAAGGAAACACTTTAGTACCTTACAGAACCTTACAAAGAGCTACGAAGCTGTTCTGGTGGCTCAGTCTGGCCCCAAACCCTGTTGGGACACGTTACTGTGGTGTCTTTTATTTTGGTGGTTTCCTGTATGTGTTATATGTGACGCTCTCTGACATGATTATGTGGACTCAAAGAAAGGCCTGATCTTCATGCTGATGGCCTTGAGTGAATACCAGCTCCCCTTCCAGTTCATCCACACCACGCCGTCGTCTGTGCCGTGCTTGGCCATTTGTTTTGTGTATGCTCCGCCTATGTAGTATCGCCCGTTGGGATTGGCTGAGTGGCAGCGGTTGTACCACCAGCCGCCTCCGTCCTCCCTGGCGCACTGTTTGGCGGGATCGCCAGGGGTCCTGGTTCAGGGAAACAGGGACAGAGGAACTTGTTAGGATACTTTTACAAAATGATCCATGGAAGCAAAGCACATCACAATCAATGAATCAATCTTGAATAAAATGTATTGTTCCCAGCTTGCTAGCGTGTTATCCGTTAGCTTCCCAGCTACAGTAGTTCCCCAACTAGCCCTGCGAGTAGTCCCTACATCACCAAACTTCTCGCACCACCTGTTTCACACAAATAACCTTCGCTGTAGGCTAGTACATTTATTCAAGTCCATTATAGTGTCTTTTAGAGTTATTCAGACATGTTTAGTTAACATTAGCCCAATTACACAGGAGTTTCTGATGATGTGTGTAACATGTGTTGTCGGTTTGTTTGGACGACTTCAATTACGACTGTTTTTTGTCACATGGTTTAGCTGTAATCCTGTGGACACGCTAACCAACAGGGCACCTACCAGTTGTCGTTGTCTCTGTCGTAGGTGCTGAACATCATGCCGTTGTGAATGGTCATGGTACGGTTTTCACCAAAGAGTTGTAAGGATCCTTCCAGGAAACAGTTGCCAGCGTTACCGGAGTAACCGCTGACCGCCATCACGTAGTTGGACGTCTCTGATTGGATAGTGAACTGGCGATACTGGGCATAGACCTGAGTGATGGCAGAAACCATTTGAGTGTCACTCCAAACTGAGAAAGGCAGGTGAAAATTCTTGTTGGTAAATATTTAATGTCAAAATTAGCTGATTACTAACCATATGTTAGCACGCAATAACATTGAAGGTTTAATAATTGGAATTAAATTCTCCACAATGGTAATTATGCAAATTTGTGGATGAATATATAGCAATACCAATGTTTTAATTGTACTTTAAATCAATAAGGAAACCCAGGTTAAAGTCAGAATGAAACTAAACAGGGTGTCAGAAGAACCATCATCCAATGGTGTTTGAAGACATTAGATGGTTCAAAAGTCTGTAAATCATTTACTGCATTGAGTATTTCTTTAATTGTGCTCGTTTGTTAAGGAACAATAAAGAAACCAAGAGTTTTCCTTCAAATAAAAGAAATGGAACCCTGATAAAACAATACATAAAAAATAATTTTTCATTTCACTGTGACTTTAAAACCCAAAGGAGGGCTGACTTAGAAATAGGATCTCTTTTTTTGGACTATAAAATGTCAAAAATTCCCGTCACAGTTGCTAACGCTAAAAGATGACGTCTTCAAATCGCTTGTTTGTCTGACGAACAGTCCAAACCCCAAAGACATTTACTTTACTTTTTGAATACGACAAAGAAAAGTAGCAAATCCCTACATCTGAGAACCGAAAACCAGAGAATTTGGGGAATTTTTGCTTGAAAAACGACTAAAAACAAATAGTCGATTCTCAAAATAGTTGCAGATTTAATTTTTCAGCTAATTGTTTCTGCTGTAAACCTTAAGGACTCACCTTGGCTCCTGTCCAGTCCTGCATCTCAATGAGAACCTCAGTGGGGCCCATCTTGGTCACCTGACTGATGCGGTCATTTCCCAGCCAATATTCACCTGTCACATGACAAAGTAGAAAGGTATGCTAGTCAACCATAAATGATAGGAATAATGGTGGATATGAATATATAGGTAACTGCCAAAATTAGTAACTGACATGTCTTCGATAACAAAATAGTTTCCACCAATGGCGCCAAGGGTAAGCTCCCTTCAGAGTGTCTTGTCTCTTGTTTCATATTTTGAAAGTCTTACCGGGAGTCTCACAGTGACCCTTGCCACCTGCGAATGCGATGTTGCCGAAACCACGTCGATATTCGTCCCAGCGTCGGCCAAAGTCGATGCTGCCATCGAGCCTGTTCTGGATGAGAAGCCATCCTGGGAAAACAAAAGACGTTCTCTTGAAAACACAGAGATATCTACCAAAGGCCTTAGGAACATCCAAGGTTTTTACAGTAAAGAACAACTATAAAAAAGGTGTAGGTGGCCTAACTGAGTTGTATTCTCACCTCCATTCTGGGTGCTCTGATCACAGAAGACCTTGTATGGAGGGTAGAAGGCGTCGGGCTGGATCAGGTACATCTGGGAGTCTTTTCCTCCACGACGGAAGATGTCCTCACACTCCTTACCTGAATCACACAGGAGAACGGTTCAACACAGAAAGACTTCTGTTTCATTTAAATACATATACATTGTTGTACCAAGGATAGACCAATATGTATTGGAATTGATAGAGTATTAATAATAACATTTAAACATCTGATATATCCCAGATGTTGTTATATTGTCTTGCGCCAAAGACCACAAAAGCAACATGTGGTTTACGCTACTCTTGTTACATTAACATGTTTTATTGATTTGTACCACTAGCTTTGGCTCTGAAAGATAGCTCTGTCAGATGGTTTGACTGTTTATTTGTCCATCAAAACAAGGTAACTACCCACCAGACCTCCATGAAATTTGGCATTGATATTCATGATCCACGTATGACGAATCTTAACATTTTTGGTGATCCCCTTTGCTTTAGCGTGGCCATCAGGTCAAAACGTCCTAATCTATCATAATTTAACATTTTCAGAGCACACTCATGCTCCCCAGGGTATGATCTTTTTGGATTTTAATGACTCCATGACGTTTCCTCTGGCTGCACCCTTGGGATGAACTAAAGCCCCACGGTAAGGGTCCAGAATAAGTAAATCATCAGTACATTGATCGCTTCCTCCAACACTTTCATTTTGTGTTGTACATTGAACATTGCAGCCTCTAGGGGGCACAGCACTTACCAGACACCACTGGTATGGGACATTTGGTCCTGCACGGTTCCTTGCACTCCTCCCTCTGGGCCAGGATGGCCTTCTCCAGCTTCTGGATCTTCAACCTGATCTTGTCCAGGACCCCCTGCAGCCACACGGCACATTACACATTGACAAATTAGGGTTTAGTAGTCTTTAAGGTTGGATACGCTAGATTCAGAATCTGATCCTGATTTTTTGGTTTGGGTATGTTTCTGCAATAGATTCATGCTTTACATCTAAGTTGTCCAAGATGATGCTTGATGCTCTACTTACAAATAAAATAGAACTCGTGCCAGCTCTTATTTACCTGTAGCACTCTAATGTTAGAAGGGAAGACAGTGTCCACCGTCTCCTTGATGTAGGCATGTTGTTCCTCCACTCGGTCCGTGTACTGACTGACCACCCTGCTGTTGTCTGAGAGGAGGAAGAGACAGACAGGCAGAGAAAAAACTTAGAGGAGGTGCACAAGGGAAGATTTTAACTCTTTCTAAATGTTTACACTGTACAAAACTATTAAAGTGCACAATAATTCCATTTTATTTTATCTTATGTGTGGATTTGTGTGCATCAGAAGCTTGAATACGAGCCTTTTTGCACTGTATTTACAGTTTTGCCATGGCTGCTAAGAATTCTCTAATATAACACAATTTCATGTAACCACTAAGTTGTAAATTAATTTTAATGTTAGGATTAACAACGTTAGTGGCAATGCAAACTTCCTATGCAAATAGCATGTTTTCCCATAATTTAAAAACAATTTTAAAACTAAATTTATACAAAATTATAATTTGACCGAAGTGGTCATGGTTTAAATGGGTTAATCATATCACGTCACTCATTCTACTCTACAAAATGCATTATTTTTCAATAACTGTATGGCTTGTCATTGATTAACAGCTGAGTAAACAACAGTCATAGATTAACTCTTAAGTGGGTGACAGTCGTAAAATAGCATAAATTTATACAAATAAACACTTCAGAAACACACCTCAGAAAAAAGTTTGCTAATTTGGAAGAAATTAATATCTCTTTAAGGATAATAGTTAAACTTGCCCGACAGATTTATTAGGAATTTTACCCAAATAAATATCTAGCTTTTGGAATAGCACTTTTATATGAAGGCTCTCATATTAGTAAAGGTGTCCTGATTTTACTGTTTAACGTGAAATGGCAGTGTTTTGCACTTGCTTATGATTAATGAAACAAAAACTCATCAGGTCTTTCTCACCGGTGATGACAGCCTGCCTCTCCCTCAGAGAGTTGGAAATGCTGTTGACGTAGTTGTAGACGGTGTTGGAGGATCGAGTCAACTCATCCACCTGGGGCTTGAGTTGATTAATGCCCTGTGAGAAATGAATGCAATAATAGATAAATAAAAGATCAATCACTCCCAATATTTTCTCAATGACAATATGACTACAAAGCAAGTAATAAATTCCATGCATTTAAATATTTTAACTAATTTCCAGCCATATTTGTGATCCCAACAAATTCTCTTGTGACAACTATTTCTCAGAAAAGGCTAAATTCAGTAAATTGGTTTAATTTACCATCTTGACGTTCCTCTCTTGCTTCAGCAGTGTGATCTTCAGCTCGCAGCCATTGGGACACAAAACACCCTGGTGGACGGAAAAATCTGTGGTAAGTTGTCTGTGATTCAGTGACTAAAATTAATTTTCTTTTTCTATTTTCAATCGCCATCCCAAAAAGAAGTTTGTTTTTGTTTTTCTATCTTTACTTATTGCACCGTACTGGTGCTTTAGCCCAATATTGAATATATTTCACATTAGCAATGCCCAGTTTCCAAAGCCATTGATTTCCCTTTATTTTGGAACAAATGTACGTAAGAAAATCAATTGGCAGACTTGAAACTTGAAACTCCAGAGAGGTAATCACACATAATCAGACATTTGTTGCTAATTGTTTTGTCAATATTATGGTCTAATTAGGTAAAAAATAAAGCACAGACTTAAAAAACTTTTCTTTGTTTGAGATTTCAGGAATTTGGTCGTAAGAAATGCTGTTTTTCCTTAAATGCACCAAAAAGAAAGACTCACGACTACATTATCATGCAACAATAACCTTGACCAAAATAATGATGGCTTTCTAAAAAAAACTTTCATATATCAAAATTTCAAGTTTCTGCCTGTTGATTTTTATAGCATCCTGAAACTAACTGAAACCAATGGTCTCCTGGAGGGAAGGAGTCAACAAACGTATGCTATGCTTTTGAATATGGCCAGCAGAAATTTAACATCTGTGCAGTTTGTAGTTACTGAGCTAAAACATGTAAAATCAGTGGTTGGGTCCTTTGGTGACCATATGCTGGTGTCGTCCTACCATCTCCTCTGAGGCGTGTGTGCATCCTCCTGCGTCAGGCTGCTCCTCCTTCTCCTGCAACTGTGGTCCTCCGACTGGAGCTGCGGTGGGACGGCCGCGATACCTGGACGCACAGAAAGAGACACTTCAAACTCAGATGGCGAACATGGTAAACATTATACCTGCTAAAAATCAGCATGTTTGCTTTGTCATTGTGACCATTGTGTCACACTGATGTTAGCATTTAGCTCAGAGTGCAGCCTCACAGAGCTGATAGCGTGGCTGTAGTCCTGTTCCAATGAGATGTCTTGACATGAGACAATGAGATGACTTTTTTTTTAACTTGTAATGGGATATTCTTACACCATTGGCAATATCTGTATAGTGGTTGCATGAATGTACCTGCTGCCGCCACTGACAGGGGGCGGGGTATAGCGGCTGGGGTTGTATGTTTCCCTGCCCCTTGTTAATGGACGGTGACCACGAGCATCTACAGTCTGCGGGGAAACAAGAGGAAACAAACAGTAAATAACAAAATATCAAAATAAATGAAAATATAATTCATAATGTAGATCAAATTGTTTAAGCATATTGTACATACGGTCGCATTGTTTGCTGATGAGCCCTTGCTGTCCTGTGGAAGACAACAGGAAACTATTGTAAATATATTTGAAAATTCAACTGCTTTTTTCTGTCATAAAAGAAAATCTACATTATCTACTGAGGACAACACAATATAAAAGTCTATAAAAAATATTTAACAAAAACTGTTAAATTGCAAAATGAGTGGTGATCATGGCCAAAATTAAAATCACGATATTAAAAGTAATTTTCTGATATGGATCTAATGTATGTAATAGTTATTTAAAAATGAAAAATTACATGAACTGAGTAACACATTCATTAATTCAAACATCATCATCTTGTAAAACAATATAATTTCATATAAGTATTAGTAGTGATCAGTATTATAATTCAAGAAGTCGTAACATTGAAGTGAATATACACTTAATTTTGGGGTGTAGAAATAACTAATTTGGATAAATAAAATAAATCTTTTGACCAGTGTCATTAACCTCTTGAACTCCTGATTTTCCTCTTAATATATATAATGTTTCCTCTAAAATATTTAAACCCATGGTTGTCTCATTCCATCAAATGGAAAATCTAGACGTTTTGTGTCACACTGTATTCACAATTCCTCGATATTCAGTCTGACTTAACTGGTATCTTTAGAAACTTTAGGATCTTGACCATCATTTTATTCAAGTGAACAAAGTCAAACGCGCTCACCGAGTCGTACTCATCGTAGTCCTCGTTATCCTGAGCCCAGGCTGCGTACGCACACAGATACAGCAACAGCAGCGTCTTCATCGTCCACTGTCGGCAAAGTTGCTCTTCTCAAATTCTCGTCAGTCTCTCCACTGTCCTCAGTGTGCCTCCACTCCTTTTTCGGTCCCTAAAATCTGATTTGACCAGGTTTTTATCCTCTGTCTCTGTGTGAGTGGGTGTCCTCGCTCACATTTATTGATCTGCTAAAACTGGTCAATAACTGCTGGGAAGGTTTACCCAACCTGAGTCACTGCTGTACACAGTCAAGCTGGAGTTTGTGAAGGAACAAAGGGGCAAAAGGACTGAAGAGTTTACTGATAAGTCAGAATTTTTTGTTTTCAAGCCAATGCTGTCATCCAGAGAGACAAAGTGTACAATATTGCTGCTGTGGAGTGACCGCACATCTCCAAAAATGTTAAGAAACTAAGAAAAGCAGGCTTGTTTTGCATTTATGTTATTCGTTTTGAGATGGTTTAACAAACCCAGTGGTTGCAGAATAGCTTTAAACATCTTGCTGGTTTAAATCAGGTGTAGGCCTTAATCTACAAGAGTTAATCCAGGCGGAAAAACTGGTTTTCTGGAACATATTTTACATTTTGATCAGTTATTTTTTGACAGGGCTATAGCTACCATTGGGGACACTGAGGTTATGTCCTTAATGGGTTAAATGAGGCTAATTCCAGATTTTTTAGACCAAGTATATTGAATCTCACAACTTTCAGCCAACAAAATAAATAAAGGATTCAGTATTTTGCAATCAGAATTTAATTCCTGGCAGTGTGTAGAAGGATTCATATTGAGAAATGACCCTAACCCTTCCCAACTTATGACCTGAGAATTTCTAAAATCCTTGTTACTCACACCAAAATTAAATGAATCAGTAAAAAGCTTAAAATTTGGACTCTGAGGAGTAAAAACAGGACAGTGGATAACGGCAGGCATTCAGTGTCTTGCTCACTGGCATTTAAGTTCAGCCAGATTTGAACTAGGATCATATGTTGAAATATTAAAACACTGGGTTTTGCTCGATTTATTATTTTTTCCTTGAATGTATTGTTAGAGTAATATTTTCTGAGTAATAATGTTGACTTCACAGTCAAAGCTTTTTTTTTTTTTTATGAAGACGTCAGTGTTGGGAAATTAGGAAGATTGAGCAACTGATGTTTGTTTGAGTCCAAAAGGGTATGTGTGCTGCTGCTGCGTTAGGAAATCACAGGCCGTAACACACAAACACAAAGTTGTGCTACTAGCTTGGACATTGTATTTACTCTCTGTACATATAAAACTTGTGTTGTTTATCCTAGGCTAAACCATAACCACTAGCTGCCTAACCAGAACTCTTACCCTAACAGTCTATGTGAGTGTGTCAATGGTAGGGTGTCCCCACAGTGTAGGTTTGTGAACAGCTCGGTGTCCCCACAGTGTAGGTGTGTTTAAACATGTTGGTGTCCCCATAAAATGAATGTGTGAGCAGATTGGTGTCCCCACAATGTGATTGTTCAAGCGGTTTGGTGTCCCCGCAACACACCAATTAGTAAAAAAAGAAATTGGTGCACACATGGTTGAATTGGCACATATTAAACACTCCCCCCTCCCCCCCCCCGACAGGCTATGTACATTCATATTTTTTGTTTTCATATTTAGTGTTTTATGCAATTACAATCTTTTTACACGTGTGTAGAAATTCATAATTTCCGTATTTTATGACACAAACCTTCACTATTTCACAGTTCAGTGTTGTGCAATAAATAAATAAAACAATTCTAATGTGCTTATTGATAGTTTTATTGATATTAGAATTAATTAAAGTCTTGAAGCATAGTGGATTGTATTCAGTTAATACAAAAGAAGGAGGTAATATGCTGACCCAGATATGACACAAGTGGCATGAGTTACACCGGTTGGCCCGGATTCAGGCCTACAGTGAGTTCAGATGGATTGATCTGGACCAGATCTTTACAGGTGGATTAGCTAGACTCGAAGCATATCTTGGGTAGACACGTCTTTGCAAACTAACCTCTAAAAGTATAATATATAACAGAGATAAGGAAAGAAAGCAGATAGAGAGGAATTTTTGCAGAGGAATCGTTACTCCAGCTGTTGGATCCAGTAGACGGTTTTTGATTGTCAGGTCTGAGTTCACATCGTCTTGGCACAAACAAAAGGAAGAGTCCCATTGCAGGAGGCGTAGTTCCACTTAAAATCACCTGCAATGCGGAAAATAAACAGAAACACTTTACTTCAAGTATTTCAAGCTGTAAAGACAAAATAAATGTGGACTTTTAGCTGTTTCTTATATCAGATCCTACACAGGTTCAAGTAATATTCTAATACTCTGACTGAATGACTGTTTTCACCTGGCATTACCTTTCGTTGGCAGTTTTTTGTGGGGTGAGGACTTTTAGTGACTGACATACAATATTTGGCTGCTCTGATGTCATTTTCAGTCAACACTGAAGCTTTAGTATTAGCTAACATACAGTTTGCATAAATAGAGCAAGTTAACCAAGAACAGCAGGATGTTAGTTATATTGGCGACTTCAACGAGCAGAATGCACTCTCTTAAATTAATCATTTGATTCTGGTTCCAGTCTAATTGTTCATTGTTTGCATTTTTCCACAGAAGAATTCTGTCCTAGACCTATTAGCGATCTTGACTCGTGCTCCCAATGTCTGAGATATTTTCCAATGTTTCTAGTGTTTTCTTTAATGGGTATTTAACGGAAGACTTGTGGTGGTAACATGAATGAAATAGGTGGCTTTGGACATAGCAGGCGTAGATTCATAGCTAATCGTTAGCTACTAACAGGTAAAGTATCTAGCAGGTTGTGACGGCTAATATAGTCACCTCTCTTAGAAAAGCATGAGCTCATCGAGATGTTTAATTTGTGTTTGTTTGATGGTGCATGCACTTTAATATGATCAGTGATTTAGAACAGTGATCCATCTGACTCTGACACAGTTTTGTGATTACTGCCCACAAAGGCTGTGACTGGCTCGGTCAGAAAACATTAAGTATATATAAACATTAAGTCTCATAGAACAGTGTTGGTATACAATAATGTGAAACCCGATCCAAACTTCAACACTTAAAACTGGAGTTAGGATGAGATTTTCCAGGGTGGAAATATTGAAATTTAAAGGTTTGTATGCAAGTGTGTGTGTGTGTGTGTGTGTGTGTGTAGTTTATTACATCCATAATTTATCTTCAGACAGTTCTCAGTTCTCTCCGTCTCGCCGCTGTGGTCGTTGTACCAGTTTTCGTAGTTAAACTTGGAGCCGTCACTCCACATCCAAAAACAGTGCTACGGATAGAAAGACGCAAACATTCATAATCAATTAACTAATTAATTATGATCAATCACATTGATACTTTAAAGGTGCCCTCCTTCATTTTGTTATAGTAGCTAATTGCATCCCTAAATCCTAGCTTTTATTTTGTAGGTTTTTAAGTTTATAACAACTTAATTTCCAGTAAAAAAAGTAAAAAGATTAAAAAAATATATTTTGTAATAATAATCCTCAAATATCAATATTGACATCAGACTAACCCGTACTGGTCGGACTCTAGCTGACAGTTGAGTTGGGACGAAATGTTGGGATTTGGGTATATTAAAAAATACAGTAACAGAATCTAAAAGGGAATAGGTTTGGTTAGGTAATAATATCGACTAAACCAAAAGATTTGCATACATGTACGGCATCGTGGCCACCGATCCAGGTTTCGGGGAACTTGTGGGAGTCTGCTCTGGCCAAAACCTGGATGAAGTGATTCTCCTCAGAACTGTGGATTGACGCCAGGTTGGCCCCTTCAAATAGACAGTAACTCTGTAGGTGACAAGACAAGAAAGAGTTGATTCATTACAACATGACTGGATTTATGAGCAGCTGAGCAGTCAGTATGTTGTTTGCTCCGTCACAACACTTTCATTTTGTGAAATGCACATTGCAGCCACCATCGGTCCTTACCTCGGCTTCAGGCCATGACTTCGGGCTGTTGATGAAGATGAAACACTGTTTGCCAAAGAGGGACCAGCCGAGGGGGCAGCTGAATTCACTGTCTACACAAAAATATTTTAAATATTTTAGTGACCTACAAGTTGGGCTGCGTAATTAATCATTTAATGACTGCAGTCACCGTTTTGATTCAGCAGTATTTAAATTCGTGTGAACATTTTGTGTTTTAGAGAGCTTGCTTAATTTGACTGCTTCTGTTGATTTCAAGGTTTGTACATTTGAAGCAACTTGTATTTATAATGTAGCCGTATTTATGTGATTACAGCATTGACCGAATTATTTGTAGAAAAATGAAAACAATCCCGGGGAAATTCCTGTCATGCTTTGCATCGTTGTTTACTACAATCCTGTTCTTGACACTTCCACCAGATGGCGCCAAACTCCATTTAAAAAGTGTAACTCTTGTGGTAATTTAAAAAAGAATTGTGAGGTCACTATTGGCAGAATAAATTATCATTTTGGCAGTCATTTAGCACTAAAATGTATCACAAGTAAAATTAGTCATTAGATGACAGAATGACCCCTTTAATACTTTATATACTGGTGGATAGTTTAATCTATAACAATGCATCATATTTTATAAGCTGGTCATATGTTTTGTTTGTAAAATCTTGATCTTTGTACTAACTAAATCTAGTAATAAATAGATACATGAAGTGACGTAAAAAGTTTCAATTTGTGTCTGTAAAAAGTAGTGGAGTACAAAGTTGAAAATGGAAACATTCAATTAAAGTATAAGTACCTCAAAATTGTACTTAAGTACAGTACTTGAGTAAATGTACTTCGTTACATTCAAGAAATCAGTCTGGCAAAATGAATCTTCATGTTTAGAAGCCTACAACAAAAATCTAAATGTGACACACACATCATCACTTACCACAGTTAAGAGGTGCCGTCCCTGGCGGCGTCTTCGTGTTCGGTATCTCCTCTCCGCTGAAGACGTTAACGCACCAGCAGTACCCGGTGGACCCCGAGCACTGCTGCGGGAGGAAGTTCCCGTTGGCGTCACACTGCGGGACGAACTTTCCGATGACGTTGTGGCTATGCTGCTTCTTGTACTCGCAGAGGCCTGTAAGATTGAAAATGGAAACACTCAATTAAAGTATAAGTACCTCAAAATTGTACTTAAGTACAGTACTTGAGTAAATGTACTTCGTTACATTCAAGAAATCAGTCTGGTAAAAATGAATCTTCATGTTTAGAAGCCTACAACAAAAATCTAAATGTGACACACACATCATCACTCACCACAGTTAACAGGTGCTGTCCCTGGTGGCGTCTTCGTGTTCGGTATCTCCTCTCCACTGAAAATGTTGACGCACCAGCAGTACCCGGTGGACGCCCAGCACTGATGCGGGAGGAAGTTCCCGTGGGCGTCACACTGCGGGACGAACTCTCCGGTGAGGTTGTGGCTATGCTGCTGCTTGTACTCGCAGAGGCCCATGTGCCTGGAGTCGGTGAAGTTGACCGGGCTGGCTCGGCTCAGGGTCAGAAGGGTGCAGAGTGCGAGAGACACACTGAGCAACTTCATGGTGGAGATGGAGATGAAGTGGGAGTATGGCTTGTCAAAACACCTGAGCAAAAGAGATAAAAATTGTCTGACACATACTGTTTTTCTCTAGCAATTACATAAAGTAATAATTATACTAATTTTCATGAAAATGAAATGACTCACCTGTTCCAGGATCAGCAGGTGTGTTGAGGCAGGTATTGGAAGCCTCTGCTGCCTCTCTGCCTTTTATACTGCAGATCACTGATGCTTTTCCTGTGTCATTATTTCATTTCACACAAGTGCGCCGCAGCTTGGAGGTCAGATTTTACACTAACAAAGAACATTTTCAACAGACAATGCAGAGATGGACAATGCTTTGTCTTTATCTTATTTATTTATTGTACAACTGCAGACGAGCCCTGATACAGTTATTCTTTTTCAGACTATTGTAATCACAATAGGTTTTATGTTACATCATTTTATATCAGCCTTTTCACTTCACAGTGTCTCATTGTGTTTCCCAGACGATCTTGTCGGTTTGTACCCTCTAAAGCTGTTCTTATTTTACGGTCCTGCATTGTGCAAATCTGGGTTACAGACTATATTTCCAAGTAAGCGCTGAGCGACCCCTAGGTACTGGCTGGATTTTATCATATTATATCATCCAGCGCATACAATATGAGCTGTAAAATGTAATGACTGTCTCTTGTTGTTCAAGTATCACACTATAAGTAGCCTGTTTCCCACACTGCCCACCAGTTATTGACTACTTTAGTATGATTACCAGTGAGTAACTGATGCCACCCCATATCAAAAAATCTGAATTATGCCTTTGAGGAAAAGACATTTTTAGGTCACAATCAAAGACAAATTACTTGTTAAGATGGAACCTTTTGGCGGAGCATTGTGACAACCCTGTGGCTATGCCAGGGCCTGTAGGGTTGTGTTTTTCTCTTGTCTTGTGTTTCTGGAAACCCAAAACAGAAAGTATTTTTATTGTGTTGTTGACTGCAGGTTTTGAATACAGGTACATTGCTGCACAATGATTGCTTAACTGATGATCATTCATCATGCTCAATAGTGACATTACAATTATTTTTCAATTTATTTTTACAAGGGTTTAAGTAAACTTGAGCAAATTTTAAATGGAGTTTGGTGCTATCTGGTGGCAGAGTCAAGAATGATTCTATAAGACTCCAATTTAACAGGGACTGTTTAAATCTTATATGAATAATTTAAAAAATGCTGTAAGCACACAAAATATGGCTGAGCTACTCTAAAACCCTTAGCAACCAAACATCGTACTCCTTCTCTGAGTCATAACTCAGCCAAATCTCAACACACACACGATACACATATTTTAAGATTCAGGTTGACCAACATTTTCCGAGGATGTTATTATCTCCGATATAAACGCGAATAAATCCATAAATCTGCTTAGAAATCATTGAAAAAAGACGCTCATTATAACTCCAGAATTGAACTGAGAATCATCATGTTTTTATGTTTTATTCAGTATCAATGTAATACAGTGATAGCTGTCTGTACATCCATGGGTACATTGTCAACAGGAACGGCTAATAACTAATTCAGCATATGTTTATTGGTGCCAGTTTGCCAAAACGTGAACAAATATAGACTTAAACACAGCAAACTTACTGACTCCACAGCAAAATTATTCTTCCTGTTTACATCCGGCCTGCAAAGAGGCAAAGTCCATCCTCATCCGGTATCCCCCATGGGAAAATATAGATAGATAGATAGATAGATAGATAGATAAATGGATGGATAGATTAACTTTATTGATCCCGTGAGGGAAATTGTTTTGTTACAGCAGCAGCACAATCAACAATACAATAAGAATAACCATAAAAAATAAAAAGCACAATTACACATCTGCAGAATATCAACAGAAAATAAATTATATATATATATATATATCTGCAGACTATATCTAAGACTCTGAATATAGTAATAATAAGAGGAAATAAGCAGTTTGTTCAGTGACCTCCAGCTCCCCACTGACTCAAACGTCTCCAGGTTTTGACCAACCACATATGTATGGAAGTCAGCTGCAAGAGACAAAATCATTTTTTGATGCCGTTTGAACTGTGCCATGATTTACACATATGATGTTTGTCAATTTAAAAGATAATTTTGCAAGTCAAGAAAGTTGCAGTTTGTCGTGACTGAAACTGAAAATACATATTTTTAAAAAAGAGAGAAGGGCGATCCTTGTTTGTCTTTATGAGAGGGGCCAAAGGGGAAGTGATGGTTAGAGCGGAAGTCATTGTGGTCATGGTCCTGTACACACAGCGGTTATAGTATAATATGTAACAGAAACCGCATACAAGATAATACAACATTTGGCTGTTTTGCATCAGCTTGTTTCTAAAATCAATCTATAGAAGAGTTGATCAAATTCAACAAGACGAAGAAGTCTGAAAATGTGCAAAAGGTGAATTTACTGCTACTTTTCTTTATGCACTTATATAAACACATTTTTACAGGCGCACACTCACACAGGTTTCCCGAAAGTACATTTTCATGCTCACTACCTCTTTTCACACTTGGCTCCAGCTGTCCCCTCAGAGGTTTGACTTCCTCTCCACACAGTCATAAAGACACTCTTTTAACTCGTTCTCTCATCTTTCTCAATTTTATCACTTTTTCCCCTCATTATCAGGAATCGGCTGTGCAGAAATCAGGTAAGGCTACACAGACTTACGATACTGTAGAACCCTCGAACAAAACATGAAATATACTTTTTTTTACATGTCTGAAGTTTGACTGATCTGACCGCCACAGTGCTGTTTTAGTTATCATTTTTACCGTTTTTTGACACAGGAAATTGTCCGGTTGTATCACAGATAGACGACAGAACAAGGCAAGCGCTTGAGCTGAGTGCAGTCTGAGTTCCCAAAATATAAATTAGTTAATGTCCATTGTCAAGTAGGATTGAGACCCCAGAACATTGCCTCCAATAAACAACATGAACAGGGCTCTAGAATCAGAATAAACAGGACACATGAACACAAAGGACTATTAGAAAAGTGATTGTTTTTCATTACATGATGTAATTCTAATCAAAAAGATTAATAGTATCTGGTAAAATAAAGCATTAAGAAATGTAACTGATAATAATGATACTAGAAAACAGTTTGTTGTATTTTCTGTCTGCGTCGTGTTGACTGCATCTACATTATTATCTGGCGTTTGGTTCATTGGTTTGTTTCCCCCTTCGTCCCAATGAAGGGAGATCTTAATGCTACAGCACACAATGATATTATGGACAACACTGTGCCTCCAGCACTTTGTGTCTGGCTACGGCAGGTGTGTATAAAATGTCGGTCTGCTGGACGACATAATTTTACTCCTAAAATTAAGAATACATTAAGTTCCATTCATAAACGTAGAGTATTTTTAGGTCGCTGTTTTGGAATAACAGAAACAATTAAACATATATTTGATCAACGTACAAACACTTTGTAGGACCTCCACAGATGAGGTAAATAAATCCTTCTTAAATCTTTTCTTTAATATCAATAATAACCCAGTTAGCATGCGTGGATAATGTTGATCACGTTTAACCATAAAATGGAGCAGGAACGTTACACAGGTTTACACATATGTTACGGTTTGTGCACAACTGAACAGATTAAATTTCTGTCTGCTGGTTGATTTGGGAGAGTTGGACCATAAAGGCGTTATGAAAGTCACAAAAAAACTTCCTCTTTTATCAAATCCCACTTCCTCCCCAAGTTTCTTTCACTTCTGTCACGTGTCCTTGTGCTGCTTAATGATTCAGACTCGTTCACTTTGTCTCACTTTCTTCACTATCTGATAAATTTGTCCACTCGATCACTATTTATCTTTCTTTTTTCCCTACAGTATGGGACAGCCAGGCAACCTTTACTTCACCCTCCTCTCCCTCCTCCTCTCCCCGTGCTGGGGTCAGAGGTCAAATCCACAAACCTGCAGTAACTGTGACCCGAAGCTCTCCTGCAACTGCTCCTACGATGGATTCACCCGTGTTCCCACGGTAACAGACTGTGCCCTGACTCTTGACCTCTCCTTCAACAACATCACCGTGGTGACCGCTGATGATCTGACAGGCCACACGCCACTGAGGGTTCTGAGTCTCCACGGTAACGCTGATGGGATTTTATTGGGTTTATAGGAATACGGCTACAGCAAGCCTTGTCTGATATTATAATGCATGTGCACAGTGCTGTGCTGTGTTTCCTGTCCATATTTGTGCATAATATACACGTATATATGGTATATAAATGATTGATATTAACATTTACTATAATTAATAATAACATAATGATTTTTTTAAAGATAATTATAAATATTTAATTAATTTGTACATACATTTTTTAAACTAATTGAAATTGACAAAACAATCTCACCTCCAACCAACCAAATAGCTGTTTTTTATCTTCATTAGCAGATCAGCAGGAACTGGAGATGTGCACATGTCCATGTTTTGATATGTAGATATTACTGTCCTCCAGCTAACAGACTAGCTGTGATCCATGCGTCAGCATTCGACTCTCTGTGGAACCTGGAGGAGCTCGATCTCTCTGACAATCAGCTGACTGCTGTCAACCGCAAGTGGTTCAGCAAGCTAGGAGCTCTGCAGGAGCTCAACCTGCTCAACAACCCATACAGGTAAGGCACTCAAGTTACAGTTTAAAGACCAAGCGGAAAGCTCCACATCGCATATGATGCTCAGGTGTCCACATACTTTGACCTTTTAGTGCAGCTTCTTCTCTTCTCTCCCGTCCTCTCCTCCAGCTGCCTGGGTTCTTCACCAGTGTTTCAGAGGCTGGTCAGGCTGAGGAGGCTGCGGTTTGGAGGTCCTGCTCTGGAGGAGCTAAAGAGAGGAGATCTGTCTGGAGTCACTCAGCTGGAGGAGCTCACTGTGCACGCCAACAACCTGATGAGGTGGGGGGGTGTTTGTGTTGTTACCTGAGAGCCAGATGTCCTCACAAGGAAAGGAAAGACACTTCCTCCTGGTGATCTAAAAACCTTACTATTCCCATCTTTGACTCTCTCCTGTCTCTTTATCTCTCTGCAGGTATGAGTCCGGTGCTCTAGCGGACGTTTGGCCGCTTGGTTATGTCACTTTGAGCCTCCACGGTCCATTTTTAACCAACACAACCTTAGCCTCAGCTGTGGTCGGGGACGTGTCGTACCCTGAGACGCCCCTCATTCTAGAAGACCTCCATATGATTGAGAATCAGTCTGTTCAGGCCCTCAGAGAGACAGCCAGGAGGAGAGTCAGGTCTGGCCACAATCTCCTTTTCTTCTGTTTTAGTGTTCATGCAGGATTCCTTATGAAGCACTGAGCGAAACACGTTGCTGTGCCACGTGGCAGTGAAATCAGTTTGGCAGACAAACCAACCAGTCGTTCCTCTATGATGTCACTTCAGGCACCTCACCTTCCGCAACTTCACTGTGACCGATGAGGCCGTTGTTGACTTCCTGGTGGTGTTGGATGGAGTGCCGCTCACCTCCTTTTCCGTGGACGGCGTCACACTGTCAGGCGAGGGCAGGTAGGGAACCAATGCATCAGCATGATTTATCAAACCCCTTTAGCAACTTTTTATCAATAAAGTGCCTGACGACAAATCTACCGACTTTTTGGGCAGACCTTAACTCCTCTCATTTGAAGTGATTGTGGCTCTCTGGACTGGCTGTGTTCAGTGAGTGTTCATTGTTTGTCTGGGGAATTCCCTCTCCTTTGTTCTAAATTGATTGTTTTGCTTTGTCCAGTAGAAGTGGAAATAAAGTTGCTGATGCTTGCAGACACTTCAGTCATCCAAGAAAAAGTTCCAAACTTGAGGAATTTGATATTTAAAAGTTACTGATAAGAGCAGCTTTTTACTGTATTGTAAGGGAAAACCTATCATTTTTTTAAAAAAAGTTCATAATATTCAGAAGTGAACAACTGTTGCTTGAATGGATGACTGCATGAATGGTGTGACAGTTTGTTGTTTTTTGACTGGTGTTAGGTGGGAGAAAGCCGGATGGACCGATCACAGAAGCATGGACGAGTTCTTCATACGAAACGGTGTGGCGCTGAATGTCTTTAAGTTTGTCTCGTTTCTGCAGCTGCGTTTTCTGCTGGAGTACCCCAGGAAGGTGTCCGTCATAAACTGTCAGGTAAGGAACAAGGTGTTATTTGTCACACGTATGTTAACATGCTGTAGTTACTACATCAATCCACTGCATACCTAGAGCATGAAGTCCCACCATCTAAAAAGAAACAGAAATGAAAAAAGTCTGAATTGTGAAAATAAAATTAGGAGTGTGATTTTAAAGTCAGGATTCTGACATCAAACTCGGGTTTCTGAGAATAAAATCAGGCTTCTGAGAATTAAGTCATAATTCAGATGAAAAAAGTCAAGCATTTAGGCAAATGAATACCGACTACAATCTCGTATTTTCTTCTAAAAATATATATAGGATGAATGTCTGAATTAAACCTCAGAACTCATATACAGTATATAATATTTATTTTCCTGTGGCCTAAATCCTGTTCTATAAAATGGCCTTTTTCAATACAAAATGAAAAAGGCATTTTTTATCCATAAGTTATATGAATTTCAGCTGGAACTTCAACCTTAAACTCACACTCTCAAAAGTCTTTTGAGGTGTAAAGAAACATGTTTAACTCGAGTACACTGGGCTTCATTGCATTTTTGAGGTAATGGCATAAGCAATGTAATGTTTTAAGATGCAAAACATAAAAAGATATGGGGAATAAACTAATTTATACATGAGAGAAGTAAACAAACTCTTAGTCTCACCAGAATTTAAAACTCTCTATTGTGGCTGGCTAGCGCTACAATGCCACCAGCTAGCTGCCATGTTACCAGTTAGCCACAGTAGCTTCCTGTATCCCTGCAGCAGTCACTATGTCAACACTTCCAACTATTTCGTGAGGACACGCACTCTTACTTTGCCTCTGACTGGTGTGACCAGGCACTTAGTCCTCTTATTTGCAAAGTGAATCACTGAGTGAATCACAAAAGTATACTGCATTTTATTCCAACTCTCAGAGCTTCATTAGTGAAACGTGACTTTTACCCTCAGGTTTATGTGATGCCCTGTAAAACGTCCCACCTGCTAATGAACCTTCAGTACCTGGACCTGTCAGACAACCTGCTGACTGACCTGACTCTGGAGGAGACACTGTGCACAGGAGACGGCACGCTGAAGGACCTCCGAGTTTTAAACATCAGCGGAAACGCTCTGAAGGTGCCTCCATGAAGTCGTATTATTTTTGCAGTGTTTTGTAAAGAAGTCCAGCCAGCAGGAACACAAGCGATCACAGATTGTTAGCACACTTCAAATATACCAAACTTATTTGGAAGAGAAAATGAAAGCAAATGTTACTATTACTCAATCTGTCCATTTGATTTTTGCAGAACGACTTCTTGTTTCAACTTTAGTATCACAATTACTATAGTTTTCACAGGCTGAGTTGTAAACTGATCACATCACATGTAAAATCAGTGTAATGCCCCTTAAGTATAATCCATGAATACCTTTAAAAATGAGGCCCCAGGTTTGAAGAAAAAATGACCTGCTGTCTGAAGACTTGTCCGCCTCTGTCCCTCTGCTGTCCAGTCTCTGTCCACGGTGAGCTGGCTGGTAGCGAAGCTCTCCAAACTGACCCACCTGGACATCAGCAGGAACGGATACAGCTCCATGCCCCAGGGCTGCTCCTGGCCTTCCACCCTGCGATACCTCAACATTTCCAGGGCTAAACTTACAACCATCACCCACTGTCTACCCGCAACTCTGGAGGTACTGAGAGTGGACCATGGAGCAGTAATCCTGACAGACCTGACACCATCACAACAAAAACACTCATTGGTAAACCACCTTTACCTTGTCCTTTATCTTGTACAGGTGTTGGATCTGAGCAACAATGATCTCAAAGGCTTCCTTTTGTTCCTGCCTGCCCTGAGAGAGCTCCACCTCTCTGGGAACAAGATTCTCAGGCTGCCCCCTGGATGGTTGTTCCCCAATCTGCAAACACTGACTATACAGGTAAGAAACAATCACATCTTATATTTCTTCTTCCAGTCCTCTTTGTATTCCCCAGTGTGACCCCTCCTTGTTCTTCCACAGTCAAACACCTTGAACATGTTCGACCATTCAGACCTGCAGTCGTACAGACGACTCCAGAGCCTCGAGGTGGGGCAGAACAAATTCGTCTGCTCCTGTGACTTTGTCGCTTTCCTCCAGTCGGGCATGAAAGGAGGTGGAGACGTGCAATTAACAGATGGAGAAGAGAGCTATATCTGCGACTCTCCTCTCTACCTGCAGGGGAAAGAGGTGGGTGGAGTCCACCTCTCCATTGTCGAGTGCCACCGGGTTTTGTTTGTGTCTGTGAGCTGTGGGGTGGCGTTGTTTGTTGCCACTCTGGTGTGCGTCTTGCTGTGGCGCCTCCATGCATTCTGGTACCTCAAGATGACGTGGGTGTGGCTGAAGGCCAAGCGTAGCTCCCGGCGACGGCAGCGACACAGAGATGAGGCTTCAGAAGGGTTGCTATCTTTTGATGCCTTTGTGTCCTACAGTGAGAGAGACGCGAGCTGGGTGGAAAACTTCTTGGTACCTGAGCTGGAGGAGCCAAGGTAAAGTCAGATTTGTTTTGTTATCACTTTGGTTCAAGGATTTTCAAAAATTTCAAATTTTTGCAAAACATTTTTTTTTTTTTACCATTCCTCTAACAAATTTCATTAAATCTTTAGCACACATGGCACGTATCATGTTTGAATAAGCCCCTAATGAAGTTAATAATTTGTGCTTTGATTTTACATACCGCTTTCCAGTAATTGGTTGCCAGATTTTTGTACTGTATATGCTACTCATTTGATTTTTACTGCCTTTCAACTGTAACTGCAACGTGATGAATTTATTTGGTGATTTCTCAGTTGGCATGAGTCTGACAAGTGAAAATAGTGGAATATCTGCTGACTAGTAAAAATGTATGGTTGTGAAACCTCCTGTGGAAATTCAGTTATAAGTGTGGATTCATTAAAAGTCTCCAGGAATGGTGCATTTATTTTCACTTGTACAAATTGAAAAAATGACTTACCAAATTAGAAGCATGCAAGTTGTCAGTGCTTTGCAGTTTTGCAGCCGTTTGTTCCCAGCACACTGAACCCCACCTGCCACAAATAAAGTCTAAACCTGTGGGGAAACATAACCTGCTCTGGTTTATACTCCTACAGGGAGAACGATGTGAATCCCAGAAGCCCCCGGCCTCTGACCCTGTGCCTCCACAAGCGGGACTTCCTTCCTGGACACTGGATTGTGGACAACATCATGAGTGCCATGGAGCGCAGCCGGAGGACCGTCTTCATCCTCTCAGAGAATTTTGTTCAGTCGGACTGGTGCCGCTACGAGCTGGACTTCTCCCACTTCTGGCTTTTCGATGGGAAAGCCGGCGGAGACGCAGCCATCTTGATCCTGCTGGAGCCGCTGTCCAAGGACGACATCCCCAAACGCTTCTGCAAACTGCGCAAACTCATGAGCTCCACCACCTACCTGGAGTGGCCTCAGGAGGAGGAGAGGATTGGGGAGTTCTGGAAGAGTCTCCGCAACGCTTTGAGAGGAGAAGAGGAGGATGACTGAGAGGCTCTCAGCTCGAAGCCCATTGGTTCCTACTGAAGACGTAAATCTTTCCAATTTTCAGATCCACGTTTTTCACATTTTGTTATATTGGTTATGCAAAAATTGTTAATCAAAAACGGGATTTTAGAAATGTTAGCAAATTTATTAAAAAGAAAAACTGAAATGTCACATTTGGTGCCCTAATGAGTATTTGGGGCAGTAGGACGGTGTATAAATAAACTGCAGTGTGTGTTCATGGTGATGAAGAAGCATGTAACCCAGTGCAACAGTGTGGCTCACTGATGTGTTTTCAATTGTTTTTGGACAGCAGTGGAGCTCTATGGCTGAGAGGAAGAAGATATATCAGCCTCTGATACACACACAGTACTTGCTAGTATTCATTGTTGGTTTTGGACAATAAGAATTATATATTAAGAAATATAGACTATCACCAGACTAATCCCTTTATGCCTTTGTATGAAGGTACTGTGGCTCATATAACAACATTGAGAAAAACTTGGAGAGGAGCGTTTCCTACAATGTGGAAGCATCTCAAAGCTAAAATCAGTTCTTCGGTGAGGAGACACTCAAAACACAGGATGTTTGGTGAACGCTCAGGCAGTATGAACCCACTACAGACATATGGACAGACCTGGAAAACGTACCCAAACACAAAGTGGGTTGAAAGAAAAAACAGCCACAAAGTCTTAAGGCCTCAGTATGCTTCAAATGAAGGTTGTTAGATCATCAAACAGTGTCTGAAATACCCTCCTGCCACACCTTTCCAACGTTGGAATCAGGGGGAGGGTAAATGTTTGACAATTTCTGTAACTTTCTGAAACTCTTCCTGACAGTCACACCCGCTTCATGCAGGTGTGTTGGAGGTGTGACTTTTTTCATTCTTCCGTCATTTTTGGTGTGAACAACCGAGTGCAACAACGTGAACGCCTTCGAGGCAGAACTGTCTGACAGCAGGATTTTAGCCCCTCCTTCGAGTGTGGCCATTTGGAACAGGAATGAACGCTGCTTTTAGACATGTTTCAGGCATACCCCAGCCTTTACAGCTTTATTCCATTTCTGTTTTTATTCAGTCTGCTTCTGTTATGAAGCTAAAGGTGTGAAGAGTGAACTGTTTCTGCTAGATTGTATACAGCTTAGCACTTTTTCACCACACAATAAAGCTTTAAGACTTTTTTGATCTCAGCTATTTGTTGTGAGTGTTTTCGAGGCTCACAACAACTTTTGTGTGCCGGTAAGTTTGTCAGGTCTTAAGGTATGGTCACATTACACTTCTGTCTTATGAATATTTCCCCTCTGTTTCACTTATATTGAAGCCTGTATGATGATGACGGTGCAATCTACAGCTGCTCCGGCAGATTCGCAGGTCAGAGCTCACCTTTGCTAAACTTTGACTGATCGGGGGATGGTGGGAACAATAACAAACCAAAGAGAAGAAAAAAAAAATCAATGACAGGAAACAAATTTTGAAGAGAACCAAAGTTTTAATGGGATTCAAACAGAATACCTCAGGATGCTGAAAGTTAAGCAGGTGACAATGGCCAAAATAAAAAACAAAACCCAACCCAGTACTAAACTTCCTAACCCACGACAGGAGGCTCAACCCTTACAGAGCTTCCACACACCACAAACAAAAGCAGATGGTTTTAATTATAGAATGCGAACAACAATATATACTGTATATATTGGCATTCAGTTCACTGCCACAAAAAAATCCACAAATGGGAGTGTACAGTTAAAGTTACTCATGATAATAAACATATTGGATGGATAAGTTGCAGCATATTTGAGTCAGTACAAAACTAGTGTGCAAATTAGGAGAATTAACTAGTATGATGATCAACTGGAACTGGCCGTGTGGTCAAGTATCATCTACAGGCAAAAAGCAAGACCCTGTTTACTCAGTGATATATCTACTGTCTGTAATCAGCCAACTGAAAAGAAATGTACTATGTATTAAGTAACCAGCTGCATGTTGGTCCAGATGCATGATCATCATTATTGTTCTGCAGCAGCACCTTGGCGTTACATCCTATTTTCAGTCGTATTATAAAGTCAATGTGTGTACTTTTTTTTAAAGTGACATCTTTCAAATTATTCTGATGGCACAAGTTTCTGTTTGACATAACAGCACTCTGATGCATCTGAACCCCCATGATGGAGATTTTATATACTTAGGTGTTAAAAACTATATATATATATATATGTGATTGACGGATGATATAATATACTATAATACTGCCCAAGGACAAAGCCAAGTTGTAGCTGCAGTGTTCCAGTAATCAAAGGGGACTGAAGTTTAAAGTGATTAGTTAGGCCCCTTTTTGCCCAAATCTAAGATAATGTACTGTTCTATGGAGTACATCTGCCTCACAGAAGTGTTTGTAAAACTGGAGCTTGAGCCTGCTTTACACCGGAAATAATCTGCACAGGAAGAGGAAGTTCTCAGCTCCACTACACTGTATTTAGTGTCTGTCGCTCAGACACTCAGCAGCAAGACATCATGGAGGTTACAGCTCTCTGCGTCAGACTGTGTGAGTACTAGATCTCTCTTATTTCCCCCATTTCTTCTTTCTCTATATGAACAGTAAACAAAATAAATACTGAAATGATGGCAACATATCATTTTATTTACTAATTCTCCACAAGTTCAGAGAGAAAGAGATAAATGACTAAGTTGAACAAATCTCTTTTATTGTCCGGTGCAGTTCCTCTGTAAGAATCAACATATTAAAACAGGTATTGATTACATTAAGATTTGCATTTCACCCACCAGCAACTTACATCTAATTTGTGTCAGGTGTCTTTTATGGAGGCTGTATGCCAAATTATGTTATGCAATTGATCAAAGCATTTAATTAAATCCATCAGTATTCTATCTGTCCACTTGCTATAATTAGAATTTTAAGTGTTTAGCAGCTGCCCAAAATATCTAATCAATCTTTAATATTTCAAGTAGATTATAAAAATCTGCAGAAACGTCTCTGCAATTATTATATATGTTTCAGTAATTAAATATACATCCTAAATACATTCTATATACAACACATGGCTCTCCTCTTTGTCTCTGCAGTGATGACTGCGTTGATGCTGCTGGTTGCACATGTTCAGCCCAGTTATCCTCAGACATCTGGTGAGCAGCAGTTACTTCATAGATTTAAGTTAAAAAAAATTATAATTATAAAAAATTATATTGTTATTATAACTGTAACTCCAGGAAGACAATATTTGTGTCTTTATTTACGCTCCATAAAGTAC
Organism: Maccullochella peelii; assembly: GCA_002120245.1. Lineage (NCBI taxonomy): Eukaryota > Metazoa > Chordata > Actinopteri > Centrarchiformes > Percichthyidae > Maccullochella > Maccullochella peelii. The sequence continues at coordinate 7,275 of LKNJ01001090.1, read as the reverse complement.
TTTGTTGTTTTGACAAGTCCTGCACAAATAAGTCTATTAGCAAAGTATGCACTTTGTTTCTTTCTGGGAACCATATGTTGTTCTCTGTTTTTCTGTCTCAGATGCAGCTTTTCAAATCGTTCCAACCAGACTGCAGTTCTTTGAATATGAGCCCATCCGTTTTTCCTGTGAGGGGTTTAATGTCTCCGCTGGATGGAAAGTGAGGAGTGTCAAGGAGTCCATTGTAAAATGTTCAAATGTCACAGTGATGACAGCCGTGAGCTGCGCCATCGACTATGCCTTTGCATCAGACAGTGGAGAATACTGGTGTGAAGGTGGAGGAGGAGAGAGAAGCAACACTGTCAGCATCACTGTGACTAGTAGGTTGATTGTTTGTAGATTTCAACTCTAAAACCAAAATATATTACTGAGAAAATGTTAGCTCAAGCCCCTCATTCTGTATTTCTAAAGTATACTACTTATTGCACTTCTGCTTCTAAACATTTTGTAATGTTCAGCTGGTTCTGTGATCCTGGAGAGTCCTGTCCTCCCTGTGATGGAGGGAGAAGATGTGACTTTGCGCTGCAGAAACAAGGAAACTTCCTCTGACCTTAAAGCTGATTTCTATAAAGATGGCCGCCTCATCAGGAGCAGCTCTACAGGAGAGATGACCCTCCACAGTGTTTCCAGGTCTGATAACGGACTCTACAAGTGCAGCATCTCTGGAGCTGGAGGATCAGCAGAGAGCTGGCTGGCTGTGGAACTGCAATGTAAGGAGGGAAAAGACCTAAAGCTTTCTAGTTGTTGTGCAGCCACAGCAGCTGTGTGCAGCTGTATGAACAGACTGATGCTGTCGCTTGTGTTAACTGCTATAATCTCCTAAACAACAAATTCTATAGGGAAGTGGGTGAGTCAGTACAAACTCACGTAATGCAGCAAAACCCTGAACTCACAGAACTTTATTTTAAATTCTAGTGGAGATCCCAAAGTGCAATGGCTCAGTGAAACAAAGTGAGGACTCAAACACACAACGCACAGACAGAACAGGTAAGGTGAAAGAAAAGTTCACTAGGTCACTGATCAGTGTCACAGGCAACCAAAACCAAAGACACCAAACATGTCAGACTACTTAAGGGGAAAAACTGCGGTTTAAGAAGCATGTCGATAAAGCTGTAATGTGTAAGTTTTGACCAGTAGGGGGCAGAAAGACACAAAACACAAATTCACACACCTGCAATAAGCGCAATATTTATTTATGACTTATAAACTTCAGCATCCTGTCTCATAAAAACAGAGAATTGTGTTAAAGAAAGTACTTTCTGTCGTCTTTCCAGCATCTGACAAAGAGATTAATTTTTCCCGTCATTACTACATCCTGCTGTGGATCGCTGTCACTGTGGTACTGGTTCTGCAGCTGCTGGTGATGGGACTACTTTACTGGAAGAAACAGCTAGGTACTCAAATTATACTTCATTAATTAAACTACTGACAACTAAAACGGTTCACTTTTTTAACACACTTCATGTTTCCCATATTTTGGCATTTGGCTTTGCAGTGTCATTTTCATTGGTCGGGTGGATGGCTGTTCTGTTAGACTGTCGGTGCCTACAGGGTGATGATGAACATTTTCCTTTATGTTTCAGTCTTACTAGAGGTGAAGCTGAGTGGTCCAAACAAGGACATGTACGCTGTCGTCAAGAAATACAAGAAAAAGAAAGGTAATTTAAGGCACTCTGACGTTAAGTGCTGAAACAGTCATTTGTCTGCATTCAGAGTTCAACCACAGTAGCAGCAGTTGCAACCAGATAGATGACTCTGCCTGAGAACCTCTGTCTCACAAATTCACATCATCTCAGTGCGTCACACATGGTGTTTTGTTTTAGACGCTGCAGATAATTTGAGCCTCTGTCTCGACACAAGCCACAGCACAAAACCACAGAGAGAAAGAGGTACGATGGGCCCCTCAACCCTTTCAGTCTGCAGTCCCCCACAGGACCAAAGCAGCATTCTGATATCAGGTCAAAACCAACCTGTGTTTATATGAAGGTTTAACAAGTATAATGTAATGTTGATGTGTCTGTCTTACTGTCTCTTTTTCAGATGAGGATGATCCCATGCCTCTATCTTTTCACTCCACCTTCACCTTCACTTCGCAAGATCTCCAAAATGGTTACTATGTTATTTGAATGATTTAGGACCATGCAGTAGATTAAATTATTTTCTCAAGACAGTACCTTTATGGGCACATTTACAACATTATTCAAAGAGTTAATTCGAAATCTGGGGCATTTACTTATTTAGTTTGGTCCATGTTTCTGTTGTCAGCTACTGGTGACTGAACGAGACGAGACTGTCCCCACCAAAGAAAACAGAAGGCTGAGACTATTTCATTTGTTTCTGTATTTCCTGAATCAGAAGTTTCCAGCTTCACATCGGCAGCAGCTCCCTCAGCAGCTACAGACCCACCTTTAACAGATGAGGATACCCAATATGCTTCCATCCAGGAGGTAGGGCTGAGACTAACACTGGCCTTTTATATATCTTTGATCAGAATTTGAATAAAAATTTTATAAGACATCTTTCTATTACAACCACATGAGGGCAGGGACGGCAGAGAAGGTAACGTGCTATTAAAGCCACTATCTGTGAAAGAAAGTGTTTTCACTTTGCCGCCCCCTAGTGGTAGGTTCAGAAATGACTAAACACTGTTGTACATGTGACAAGCTGTGATGTAGAGCTGCACTATTCTGCATTGTAAAGTGTACAGTGTGTGGACAGAGCACGTAGCAACCACCAGATGGCAGCACATGTATTCAAATATTGTCTCGTGCTTGAACATCTTTAATCTACGTATTTCCTGTGTCTTACAGATCACTGAGGGAGAAACACCTTACTGAAAGAGGTGGACGAACTGCTTACATCACGCTAAATGTGCAAGGATGTTGTTACAAAAATTGAGAGACTGTCAAATAAACTTGAAATAACTTTTAGTATTTAGTACTGCTGCTTTGCATTACAAAGTGCATAACCTGTAACTTAAAAATAATGTTTGTACTTCTGTTAACTTTCTGGAAGCTAACTGAGGTATGTTTTCTATTATTTAAGTACATTTCTAGCATAATAATTCACATGGAATAAAAGAAACTACACTGAGGAAACAGTTTACTTGTTTAGTGAGTTTTCACTTCAAAGCAAATGATTGAAGAAGTAACTCGGGAGTGGTAGTGGACTTACTTGTTCTCTGTTGCCTCCTTGGAAGATGGAAATGATGAAATTCGCAAGTTGAAATCGACGACAACGAAGTTGAAATCGCAACGTTTGAAATTTTTAGTTTGTTGTTTTGAGCACACAAATGAAACCACACACACATTCATCACAAACACTCACACTTGTGTGAAGTACCTTAGGTAGTCCGTGTCGGGGTTGGATCCCACGTCTACAGATCGCCAGGAAGCGTCGTTAACCACGAGACCATCTTTGGCACCGATAACCACAAAGAACCAGAGACAGAAAGAAGATCAGACTCCTGAGAGCTCACCTGGTAGAGCAAATGCTTTGCACTCTGAAGGTTGGGAGTTCAAATCCCCCCCTACACTGTTTGTGTTATGTTATTTATATATATCTACCTTCCGAGGACTCTTTCATGAAGGTGTCTCTTATTTTGAAAAGCCTGTATTGAGTATTGACAGTACAAATTGTGAGGTGGCTTTAATACTATTTGGTACATTTTATGGAATTGTTTCTCTTGAAAGCCTCCAATATTATGAACCTGATCTGTTCCTGGATTTTGAGCTGTAAGCCTTTTCCTGAACCCTTACCTGTGCCTGCCTGCCTCCCTACCTACCTGCAAGATTTGTAGCTTCACTTTTTCACAATAAATCACTTTACTGGTACTGGATTGTCTGCATTTGGGTCCTTTGCCTGCTGCCTCGCCCCCACCCGTCTGACAAAGAGGGCACATAGAACATGGGGGCACACCTGAGTCCACCAGCGAGCAGTGCTGTATGTGTACTGTGTTTAAAATGAAATGTACCCTGTTGCTTTTTACTTTAATAGCATTAAGGTCCAACTTTGACAGAGTCAGTTATTTTGTGGTAACGTGAATTTGTTCCCACCACTTCAACACTCCATCAGCTGACATGAGAGGTCTGAAGAGGTGTTTTTGACCCACATAACAGAGCTGTACGATCAGATATTAGCACAGGGCCCCTCTACATGACCTTTACCATCGCCTCTACTGCAGAAATAAGCTGCTCCGGAAGGGCTCAGGTTAGGGGGAGGCTCCCATCTACATTTTACTTCAGCTGTAACTCAGTCTAGTGGTCAGACTTTCAGTAGGAAGACAACATGGAGGTCACAGCTCTCTGCATCAGACTGTGTGAGTACTGAGTCTGTCTCTATATGTGTCTGTGAAAATGATTATCAGCCTTAAGAGAAATAAAAATGCATTAGCAGTCAGACATCTAAAAGATCGTCTTGTTAATTAACTCTATTATAACTACTGTCATATTGTGATGTCATTTGGGTCGACATCCATAAATAATTGAAGTTTGGCAAACTGAAGTGAAGAAGTAATGATTTAGTAACTTTGTACATTTACTTCAGTACACTTTTGAGTTTCTGTATTTTGTGCAAATGACCTCTACTACATTTCAAATGGAATTACTGTACTTTTTACTTGGTCATTACATCACATATAACAATGTACTTATAAATATAGCTATTGATAGCTATCGCTGTGAGTCTCAACTTTAGTTATTCTTCTTTACTTCATTTACATTGAAGGTTGTTAGCCGTAATTCAGCTTCTACATAAACACATTTATGTATTTTTGCAACATTTTAACATCTGATACGCAGCTCTCATCCTTTTTCTCTCCAGTGATGAACGTGTTCATGTGGGTACTTGTTGTACAAGTTCAGTTCAATTACTATGCTCAGAAAGCTGGTGAGTAGATAAACTGCATCATCGCCTTTAACCAAATTCTGCTCAAAAGAACTGCAAGAATTGGATTTCATTAAAACAAAAAAGTCACACGACTTCATTTTAAGAAGTGCAGCTTTTAATCTGTAATGCAATAAAAAAAATCCTTTTTTAAAGTTATAAATGATCAATTTTCGTGTATACTGTATGTGAAGTTTTATTTATTATTTAGCTTTTTATTTATTTATTTATTAAGTTTTGTGAATGTTCAGCTGGTTCTGTGATCCTGGAGAGTCCCGTCCTTCCTGTGATGGAGGGAGACTCTGTGACTCTTCGCTGTAGAAAGAAGGAAACTCCCTCAAATCACATAGCTGATTTCTACAAGCATGGCTTCCATATCGGGACCGGCTATAAAGGGAACATGACCCTCCACAGTGTCTCCAAGACTGATGAAGGACTCTACAAGTGCAGCATCTCTGGAGATGGGGAATCAGCAGAGAGCTGGCTGGCTGTCAGAGGTGAGACAATATAAAGGTTTCATGCAGATGATAAATGATGACTATGTACCCTGCCTACAGTATGTTAGTAGCATCATATAAACATGAGTAAAAGGCATAGATTAGAATTTGTAAAACAAATTTAGTTAATTTAACAATAGTTTTAAAAGGGGAATTAAAAAAAGGATTATTTTGTGGTTGTTTCACCAATTACTTTTCTAGTTGTCAACTCCATCATTTATGTCACTTTCAATTTTCTTATGAAACACATGCTGATCAGTCATTGCTGTGATCCTGGAGAGTCCTGCTCTTCCTGTGATGGAGGGAGATGCTGTAACTCTGAGCTGCAGAAACAAGACCACCTCCTCCAACCTCAAAGCTGATTTCTATAAAGATGGCCGCCTCATCAGGAGCAGCTCTACAGGAGAGATGACCCTCCACAGTGTTTCCAAGTCTGATGAAGGACTCTATAAGTGTAACATCTTTGGAGCTGGAGAATCAGCAGAGAGCTGGCTGGCTGTCAGAGGTGAGAGAAAGTGCAAATTTGAAATATAACACATGTTTGCTGACACTAAAGGCGTGTCTGATTATATTACAGCAAATACTTTTTGATTATGATCTTTCCAAAAGAGACTATGAGTCATGGTTCTGATCAACTTCCTGTTCTCCTCTACCTCCTGATGAGGACGATCTTTACCATGTTATGGGTGGCTCTGCTGCTGTGGGTGTTGAGAAAACGTCACTGTGGGGAAACACAGAGGTAACAACTGACATCACAGACACGATTCCCAGATTTTCTGCCCAGCTTTTGCACCAAAGTCAATTATCAGTTTTGTATATTAAGTTAGACACATCCAATCATTGATTTGATCAATACACTGATGGAGTCACGTGTCTGTAGGACTGTAGTGGCCTGGTGATAGAGCAGGGTACATTTGGGTGTCATCAGCATAATGTGACAGGTGATTTTATTGTCTTACTTAAATGGGCCAAATGAAAGCAGGTAAATGGAAAAACATGGAGGCCCAAAGATTGAGCCTTGGGGAACTCCACGAGTCATATATGCATACCTAATGCAGCAAGGCTCTGCTTACTGATCGCTATCATTACTGAATAACCAATTGGTGATTCTAACTTGCCGTTCTGCATCTCATAAATAGCTCTATGCCTTGTTTCCATTGAACTCTAATTATTATTCAACATCGCGAACAATAATTAAAATCCTGGCAACTATCACGTTAAAACATTTTTAAAAATAGCTGTAATTGTTTCAGAATAATTTTTTATAACCAAACACTCAGGGATGAAATAAACACAGTTAGCAGAAAAATAAATTACGTTGTCAATAATTGAGATAAAGACGGTTATGGATTAATTTGCAATCAATTCATTATCAATATTAATATTAGGACATTTGTGCTTTAAATTCTAGAGATGACTGAGCTGGACAGAAGAGAAGCTGAGATGATGACCAAATAAAACAGATCAGAAATAAACCATGTAACCTGGTGACTCGTTGCACAGTCAGGTACAACTGGTCCATAGCATTCCAAAGTTTGTTTTATTAAAATAATTCAATCTCCATGACATTATACTCTGTTTGTTTGATATAATAACTTATTTTCAATCGATAATGATAGGTCTGTTGTTTTTTTGTTGTGTTTGTTTCTGTTTTCAAGTCTTGTACTTATGATAACATTAGTTGGAGTTTTGTGTGTTGTCATGAAAAAAAATAAAACAGGCATTTGGGAAATATAAGAAACAATATGTGGATTCAAAGCATTTTTTAACAGACATGGTTCTCATCATCACCATCAACCTTCATCTGCAGCTGTCTCGCAGATTCAGGGTCTATTTTTAAGAGTGAGCAGTTTAT